>APFE030652687.1:8399-41388 GCA_000404065.3 Pinus taeda
TGTGCATATGATGCTCTGTGCATGTTGGATATGTAGTGTTGTGTATGGATGATGCTATGTACATGTTGGATATGCATTGCTATGTACACGTGGTGTTGCATGAATGTTGTAGATATGGTGCTATGTACATATGGTGTTGTGTGCATGATTGTACAAGTGGTGTTGTGAGCATGTGGTGATGTGTACATGTTGTACATAGGGTGCTATGAGCATGCGGTGCTGTGTACATGTCGCGCATGTGATGCTATGTACATATGGTGTCGCATACACATTGTGCATGTGGTACTGTGTACATGTGGTATTGTGTACACATTGTACAATGGTGTAGTGTACATGTGGCATTGTGTACATGTGATGTTGTGCAGGTGGTGCAGTGTATAGGTGGTAATGTGTACATGTTTTACATATGGTACTGGGGCATGTGTTGTATTGTGTGCATTTCATACATTTAGTGTTGAGGGCATGTGGTATTATGTATGTGTATCATGTAGGCATGGTATTTTGATATGTGTAATCGTTGGGAGGTACTCTATGTAGGTACATGTATTGGTTGGTATTGCACATTAGGTATAGATGGATGCACCGTGTTGTACATTGGCTGTAGGCATATGCATTGTACGTCAGTGTAGGTGCATGTATTGTATGATGTTGTGTTTCAAGTGTGGTTGTATGTGTGTGATGCACACTATGTGTATGTGCACCTGGTAGAGGAGAATGCACTAGGTGTTTACTGGGTGTGGAAACCGATTTGGTGTCTATACAACAAACAAAGGCAAAAGTAATGATCGATGAAGGATAGGTATCGGTATTGTATTTCAGTTTTATTATTCATGTGATTTATGATTATGGTATATGACGATTACATGTGAATTATGATTCTAGTTTATGATCTATGATTCTGATTATATTTTATCTATGATTTTGGTTGATTTATGATTTTGATCTATGGTAGTTGTGTTTGATCTAAACTGATGTGATATCTTTATATATGCCGATTTGGTCAAATATACTAGTTTGACTTTTTGTGACAGGAAATGAACAAGATTGCAAATTTACCTTATTGACGAGCTACCAATGAGGTGAATCTATTTTAGTTTATTTTAAATCTAATGGAAGTTATGTGCTTGGTACAGGAATGCATGAACATGGCCGGTTTGAGTGGAAGAAATCGAATGCAAGAATTAGCAGTAGCAACAGAGGAATTGAAACATGCAACAGTATGTTGGTAAAGCACTTTAGGAGTAGGGCCATTATGGGACACTAGTACCCAATAGTGTCCATTGATTTCCATGAGCATGCTATGACTGATATGATGTGTTGAGGTAGGTATATGCCTTTGTTTTTGTATCTTTTTATGCGAGGAAGCCTTGCCAAGGGATGGACTGCCCAGGATGGGTGTGCCAGTGGAACTTGGAAGGTGAGTGACTGCATGGAAGAGGTGACCGGATTCCCGAGGGACTATGTAGCAGAGAAGGTAAGGTCACAGATGGATTTGTTTTTGTCATTAGCATTGCCATATGGAATCAGATGCACATTGGGAGTGTGCCCTGGGACAATGAGCCAGTAACTATTCACTGATAGGACAAGTGGCATAGGATTATAGTGTTGGACATTGGATGTAGATTTGACTTTGCAATGGATTTTGGACTTCTTGGGAAGGAGGTGAATCCTAGTATTACTTTGAGGGTGGAGGTGTGAGCCTCTATATTCCCTTGTTGATTAATATGGGCATTGTATCCTTTATTTGCTGGTTAAGCAAATTTGTGTGTGTATATGTGTATATCATTGTAAATACCATAATGAGCTACGTTATAAAGCTCCAATATGCGGTATGGTTTTTATATGGTCATGATGTTTTTCTTTTGAGCAGGTCATTCATTGTAAATACCACAATGAGCTATGTTATAAAGCTCCATGGGTAGTATGTTTTGTTTTCATTAGTCGTGTTGGTTATAGGTGTCATTGAACACTGAGGACGGTGTTCCCCCAAGGGGGAGGGTTCTGTAATAGTCCTGGTGAAAACTCCATGTAAAAATATATAAATACCATGGATAATGGGACACATATTCCAAGCTGAATGACGGGAAAGACATCCTAGGCGGTGTTCATTTGGTTGTTTATGGCTAAGGAAATTGATAAAGGCAATGGCTGAGGCATTAACGAGGCAAAAAGGTATTTTGGCACATTTATTTATAAAAATAATGGAAATTAGGAGAAAAGGAAGGTGAAAGGTCACATTTTTCATGTGAGGAGGAAACTGAAGGAAAATAATGGAAAATGAAGAAAATAGAGGCCTTATTAATAAAAAGGATTTTGAGGATCAGTGGGCAAGACCTGGTCAGCTTAGTTTTGGAGCTCTCTCATTATTCTCTCTCTCTCTCTCTCTCTCTCATACTCTTGGTTACTTAGAGTTTTCTTGGAGCACTCTTGGAGGGTGTGGCATACTTGGATTCTTGGAGCAAGAAGGAAAAGGAAGAGCAGGAAAGCGTAAGAAGGCATCGACATCAATAGCTACATAAAATTTTCTTGCAGGTACCAAGTTACATGTATTATTTCTTCACTAGTTTTGGCATGCATGGCACATGCATGTGGTTTCTTGGTTATGATCTGTCATTGGCATGGAGGATGCCCGGGATTGACAGTGGATTGCCTAGCCTTACCATTTCTTGGATAGCCATGGTGATTGTGGGTTTAATTTCATTGCTTTGTTTTGGTTGATTCTCATTTTTCCATAGCTTGGGTTGAGTTACTAGTCTTGGAAGCCCTAGTTGAACAAACGCTCTGGAAGCCTTGTGACAACTTGGGTTGATTTACTAGTCCTAGAAGCCCTAGTTGGACAAATGCTCTGGAAGCCCTTGGCGGGTTGAGTTACTAGTCCTGGAAGCCTTGGTTGGACAAACGCTCTGGAAGCCCTGTATAAGTTGTGGGTTGAGTTACTGGTTCTGGAAGCCTTGGTTGAACAAACACTGTGGAAGCCTTGGAAGGCTTAGATGGAGACCAATCCGATGATGGATTTTGGTGATGTTCGATCATGAGGTGGAATCAATGTTTGATGGGTAGAGGTGGGTGGCCTCTGGAAGCCTTGGATGAGTTTTGATTGATGTATTCTATGATATCCCACATTCATGCTTGGAATATGGCATGGGGGTGATTGGTTAAAGAGAGACTTGGCTCAGCCAATCTATGGTCGGGTGGAACGTGGTAATTCCATCTCCGGTTGGTTCATTGCATTTATTAATGAAAAAAAATTATTCCCTTGGTTTTCATGTGCAAATGTACTGATGTATATATGGATTTTGATGGCTGATATGTTTATTGTATTTTTGTTCCTATTTTTTTTTTTTTATGCAAATTTACCTTAGAGGTTGTTATAGGGGCTTCCTCTTTGACCTTTTTCTAGTTCTGGCTCTTGTGTCTTCGGTTTGCTTGAAGAGGAGTTTCCTTGTTCAATATTTAGGCCATGATCTTCATCAAATTTTACATCGATGCTTTCAACTATCCAATTAAGTCTTTGATTATAACATATGCATGTTTTCCTTTTGCATGAATAGCCAACAAAGACGCCTTCATCTATACGAGAGTCAAATTTTCCAGTCTACCGGTCTTCCCTTTTGATGTAGCATTTTCTTCCAAAAAGTCGAAAATGTTTGACATTTGCTGGCCTTCCTCTCCATAGTTCATATGGAGTCTTATCACAATTGCTACTAAGTAATTCTCTATTTAAAATGTACACAGTTGTATCAACTACCTAAAAGCAGAATTTGTTATCCAATTTTGTATCATTCAACATCATTTTGTCCATTTATGCTCTAATTCTATTCTTCCTTTTGACAACTCCAGTTTGTTGTGGTGTCTTAGATGTTGAGAACTATCTTTTTATTCCATGTTATTCATAGAAATGATGAAATGATTTGGATGTGATTCTCCATCGGTATCCAATCACAAACATTTGATCTTTAAATCAGTTTCATTTTCAATCATTTCCTTGAAGATTCTGAAACATTCAGATGCCTCATACTTTTTCTTCAAGAAGCTTAATGATGTCATCCTAGTATAATCATCAATCATTAACATGAAAGAAAGCTCACCATCCATTCCTTTAGTTTGTATTGGCCCACATATATTAGTGTGTATCGATTCCAATAGTTTTTATGTGTAATGTTCTTTCATCTTAAATTCAACTCTTGTATGTTTTCCATGACTACAATGCTTACATATAGCGTTGGTTGGTTTTGAAATCATCGACATTTATCTGACAACTTTATTTTTACCGATTCTCACAAGATTTTAAATGTTTATGTGTCTCGTTCACCTATGCCAAAGCCAAATTTCATCTTCTTTTTACAAGAACTAACCTTTAACATTCTCATCCAAGGTATATATGTTTTTTGCAGTCCTAGTTGTGGTAGCCACCAGTTGGATGATTTTATTTCTTCTTATTTCACATTTCTTTGAGTAAAAAATAAACGTGTGTCCTTGATCACACATTTGAATTACGCTTAGAATACTATAATTTATATTTTCAATGAGAAGAAAATATTTTGTTGTGGCATCTTGCTTCCAAGCCTAACTGTGCCTGTTCCTATAACATTTGCAGATCCACCATTTCTAAAATATATTGTTCCATCCTTTCCATATTTCAAGAATATGAATTTATTCCTGTCTCCAATCATATGCATTGAACATCGATTGTCAACATACCACTGATTATTATTACTTATAACTTTTAGAGAAAGAACACATCTTTTAGTTTTCCTTCTCTAGACTTGAGCATTTTGATTCTGCTATAATTCCCTTGGGGGAATGGTTAACCTGCAATCTTTAGCCAAATGTCCAAAGTTGTTTCATTTGTAGCATTCTACTTCATTTATTAAATAACCAAACATGTTGTAATTTTTCCTTTAATCCTCCTGCGAGCTTTTGGGATAATCAATCCCGAAAGACCTTCCAAGGTTGTTTTTGTTCCTACCACAAGCTCGAAAATTTTCATCTTTATGTCCAAATTTTCCAAATGAATAGTAAATACCATGAAATATGGGTTGATACTTGAGAGGAGGAAACCTTCTTTGTGATATGGTTCTCCATGATCCTTCTTGTTGATCTTGAATCTTCTGTTCTGTTGGGAGTCCTCTCTCTTTCTCAATAGATACTCTAATAATTGATGCGTAAGTTTTCTATCCATCTCTCTTTTCTATTGTGGAAGTGGTTGAGCCTTTTACAAACATTTCCTTGTATCCCAATCTTTTCTTGTCAATGTGTGGCTTTTGGCTTCTGATGAGCTCATATAATGTTATATAGCTGTTTGCAAAGACCTATTGAAAATTTATTCTTTTCTCTACATCCTTTCGTAGATAGAATATCTCTGCTTCTAAAGATTCTTTGATTTGTTTCTTTCTTCAAGTTCTCTTTTGGGAGAATATTCATTTTTTTGGTTTCTTCTAATTGTACTCTAAGGTTGATATTGGCTTCCTCTAATTCTTCATTTTTTCTTGTTGAGACTTCTGGTGCATTCTTTTCCTTAGTCCGACTTCCAAAAATTTGACATTTCCTCTTTCAACTTTAAGATATTTTACAACTCTGACCATCTCATTATGAAATGTGATTTTTTCCATCTTATCTTCTTCACCTTCTTCTTCTTCTTCTTCAGGAGCTTTGTTCCTATTGTCCTTAGCCATGAATAACACTCCTCCTATGTTATTTTATTCATCACTGTCACTTTCTTCTTTAGATGAGGAGTTGTCTTCTTTGGAGGATTTTTTTTTTTTTCTTACAAACTTTCTTCTTACTTTGCTTATTGAATCTTCTTTGACCCCTTTCCCTTTCTTGGATGCTTCAAATTTATGAAGAAATTTAGTTGCAAAGTTACCAATCTCACCATAATTGAAATACATAAATGGAAGTTTATCTTTGAACTTACCTGTTCCTCTTTTCAAATTTCTCACAAAGTTAGCTTTTTCTTCATTTGAGTATTCTTCTTCTTCTTATTCATAAAAACTGGATATTGGTCTTGATTCCTATATGGATTTCCAGGTCTTCTAGGATGCCGTGAATGCTGCTTCTCGGTTGGATGGAAAATATTGTTATTTCCTCATTTCATATGTTGTAAGTATTCCATGTAGTTGGTCCATGGTGAAATTTTCCAAATCATTTCTTTCTTCTAACACAGAGACGTTAGCATCAAATATATTTGAAAAATACCTTATAACCCTTCAGACAACAACCTTGTTCGGCATTGGTTCTCCCAATGCTTCTATAACATTCACTATTTCATCAACAGGGAGGAAGAAGGCTAAAATGTTCTCTTCTTGTTTCATTATTAGCTACTCAAATTGTCCTCTATGGGTCTGGAGCTTGTCCCAAATTTCTTTTGTTGATTTGCAGTGCATTGTTTTCACATATATGGGTGTTGGAAAATGTAACTAGGTTCAATCTTCATTTAGTGTATTTGAGTCATCTTGTAATGTACTTGTCAAAAGAATAAAGTAAATAATAATAATAATTATTATTATTATGACTTATTAAAGCATGTGTTTCATGCTTGCGTCGTCATGTTTTAGGTCAAATTCCCCATTGAGGACTTCTAGGATTTATTCTGAGTTAAGAGAGTCATTTTACTTTTAAAGAGACCCTTCTTGGGCTTTTGAATCATATAAAAAAGGATAAGTATTGAGTCAAATATGAATTATGTTGTCTCCACACCAAGTCGACCTTAAGATGATCAAATCGGCCTCAAGAGGGCTATTAGAGCTCACGAGAGAACAATAAATGAAGCAATTCAAATTCCATTTGAAGCACTCTCTCACAAGCAAGTTTAATACCTCTTGAAGCTGGAAAAAGTGCGAAGTAGGAGGAGGGAAAGGAAGTGCGAGTTTGATATAGGAGAAGAATAAGAGGAAAATCAAAATTTTGGTGCTTATATATCTCTCCCTTATGCCCCGGTTTGGAAGATTGAAGTTCTCTTGTTGATGTCGTAGACAGTTGCCATGTGTTTCTGCTGCCAGATCAATGTATAGGTCAAATTCACTGGTGCTGGGTGTTGCTGCCTCAGTAGATGTATTGGGCCAAGATCTAAGTTCCCATATGAAGATCAAAGTCTTTCAGTGAAGATCGAAGTATCCAAATCAAGATCAAAGTTGTTGGGTTGAAGAAAGTGCTGCTACTATTGCTGTTGTTGCTTGGTCAGGAAGGATCATCTGTAAGAGAAGAGGAAGGCTGACTTGGTGTGGAGGACATTTTGTGTCAAGGTCTACAGTATTAGAATATCTCTAGAAAACTATTGAAGGAAGAATTATTGACTGGGTTTTCCCCTGGAGAGAGGTTTTTCCCTGACCGTGAGCCTATATATGGTGTCCATTGCTTTATTTACTTTTTCTTTGGTAATTGCTTGATGAACTAAAATAAAGAAGAGATAAAGAAACTAACAAGAAGTTAAGAACATCACAAGTAATTATCAAGTATAAGAAAATATTTTTTCCTTTCTGATTTTCTAATAATGGGATTTGTCACACCAGTCAGGAGAAATTTTTTAGCTTTAACATTTCTTTCGTAAAGCCTTTGTCAATCAATATCTAAGGGACGAGTTGAAGACTCCTTGTATTTGGTCACCGCAACATTTCAAACATCAAATCCTTGTGCTTGAAGATATTCCTTCATCTTTCCAACCCAAAATGCATAGTTGTTTCCATTAAGTATAGCAATTCATGTACTCCATAATCTCCTTCCAATTGTTAAATTTCTATTGAAGGAACCTATGATACCAATTGTTGGAAATACTACGAGGGGGATGAATCAATATTTCTTAGAAATTAGTAGCTTATTAATATTTTTAGAGCATTAGTTAATCTTTAGCAGTATCCAAAAACCATAAATAAACAATAGACAATGAACACAAATATTTTAGGTGGAAAACCCCCTCGAAGTAAAAAACCACCGAACACTTTTCTAATAAGTGCTTTAAATATTCACCTCCAACAAAAAATAAAGCTACAATTCCATAGAACTCTAGAAAATTATTCTTCTCTAACACCCACTAGAAGGATTCCCCAATTCCCTGTTTTTTATCAATAGTTAGTTGAAAGGATTCTCCAACACCCCAACAAGCACCAACTTTCCCTAGCACCACCCTACCACCCTGAAGTGTTTTCAAGCACCAACCTGAATGTGACTTCAATCACCTCTCTAACACCACCCTACCTCCCTAAAATGACAAAAAATTAATACAAAAATTTGTGGACTCTTGTACAAGGTGTAATGGTCCACTTACAATGATAGGCAATGCCTTTTATTCAACTATAAAACAACCCTAGTACCTAAACCCTTGTCCCAAAAAAAACCCCTAAACCCTTGTACCAACCACAACCATTATGACCTAATGACTCATACGCTTCCTTATACAAAACAATGCCTTACAAAATTACACAAGACTCTATACAATGAATTTCTAATGATGAAACATTGACTTCCTTACTTCTGTAGTAGATGATGGAAGTGTATTTTCTGCCCTTGCTACTACAATCACGATGATGAGGTCTCAAATTTACTACTTTAGAGACTGATGACTTGTTTTTCCCATGCTGCTTGACATGTGTTGATATTATAGTGACACTACAAAAAATTCTGAAGGAGTGTTTCTCAATTCAAAATAGGTTGCAATACTTCTCATATTATGCTTGATTCCACTGTAATGAATGCTTGAGAATGAAATAATATTTATTCCAAAAACCTCGCTTCAACAAGTAGCACTAAATTGATAGATAACACTACCTATAAACACTTTACTACTCCTTGGATGATGAGAACTTGCTAGTCTAATGACAATTGGACTTCAATTTTGGCTTATACAATAAGTGTTGTAGGCTTTTTCCACAATAACTGTTGTGATCGTGAGTAGGTATTTTAAACATGACTTTGAATTGAGGTCAAATTCAGTTGTTCTGTGTGTGTGTGTGTGTGTGTGTGTGTGTGTGTATATATATATATTGTCCACATCCTTATGGTTGATCAATCTTTCTTCTTTTAAACCACATAGAATATATGCTAATCAAGACCAAACTGTGTAATTTGTTCTTGTCCAGGACCAAGCCCTATAGGAGGGCCAAAAGATACCACTGCAATTTGGCCAAAATATTCAAATTATTGACGTAAAACTTTGGTTGCAAATGCTTCGTTTAGTGGCACATATATTGCTTAACATGTCATCAAACTGTGAAATAAAATCACTGTTGTCTTGGGATAGGACTTCACTGATTCAAAGTCCATTTCAAATTCATAGAGGATGCCCGAATTGAAGGTATTCCACTTCATTGATACTTTAGACAAACTCACACTAGATTAGGGCTACTCTTGTAGTGTTTGTGCATTTCTTCTTGTCGCATATATGAAGGATAAGTTTTTGAACTACGTGCAAATAATTTATGCCCTAACGGATGCCTTATACCCAAATAAAAACAAAAATTGAAATGCTTCCTTGAACCTGAAAGATGTGCTTCCTTGATGAACAAAAGATTACCACTACACAAATAATGAAGAAGTATGCTTCAGGATAAAGAGCCGAGGGTTTGTAGTTCCTTCATGGTCAATGTAAGACCTTCAAAACATGTGCTGGAATAGATGTTTCGATATTGAATATAGTCTGAAATAAATAATGTCTTCAAACTTAAATTTAAGGCTTGAACATGACCTAAAACCTTCTTTCTGTGTTCTAAATTTTGTGCCCTAGATGAGGGCCAAAAATGGTTGTTTCTGATTAGTATGGTGACCAAGGACTTCGTTGTACCTCTTGAAAGATAACTTCCAAGAATAAACCTCCAAACTAAAATAATAAATTACAAAACCTTGTCCCCTCAACTGATAACTACATTTCTCCTCAAGGGGTCGAAGTTTCAGATCTATTCTCTAAAGATAATTCAATGCAAGTGCATTATCTAAGGTGAGGTATATAGATCCTTTTATAGAATGTATAGGGATTCATTTAAGTGGACATTGGAGGGATTTTAGGAGGAGAACTTTGACTAGAAAGGAGCTTTCAAAAATAAATGTTGGAGGAGGGTACTATTAAATGATTAGCTTAATCCCTAAGTAAGGAGGTCGCTTCCCTTTAGATGAAGAATTTATCCTTTAATATATGAATGATTCTTCTTATGGTTGCAAGATGCTTGTGATTCCCTTAAGATGATCTCTCCACAAAACATGATAAATAACCTTTATGCTTGATGTTTGATGACCACAACCAATGAAAGTGTGTCATGTCACCACCCCCTTGGGGTTTTTTCCCACTTATTATGGCTTTCAACTTCAAACACAAATATCTATCTAAAAGTGAAGAACTACGTGGCTTGCCACAAACCACTAAAAGCATATCAACGAGGAGAATCCGTCTAGGGTGGTACGGATGTAGGAAACAATAGTTTTCCATATCATATTGGTTAATGAAAGTGACACATTTCTTGGTGCTGCTTGGTTTGACATCAATGACAACCACCTATCAAAATCACATACATGTTATGGATTGTATATATTTATGTGGCTCTATGTTATGGCTTGTATATATTGTTTTGGATTGATGTTATAGCTCGCATACTTGTTGTGACTTGTATTTCATCCCTGAGGCTTGCATTCTATATCTATGTGGTTTCGTATTCTCTGTGTAGGGCTGTGATAATGATGTATGGTAGAAAAAATGACCTTAAAATATGACAATAACCTATATCCTTATGTTCAGTGATGTACGACAATGACCTTATGATGATGTGTTATATGGTAATGCAAGTTATAGTGTATTTATGACAACGTATTTATAACAACAATGCATGGTTTGGATGGCAGTTTTGTATGGCATGGATGTATGGTTATATGATATTGATTCTTGATGGTAATATGTAACAGTGATATGTGACACAATGCATCTATGATAGTGACAATGACCTTGTTACATAACAATGACCTTGATGAAGGACAATGACAATGAACTTGATATGGCAATGACACTATGATGTATGATAATGTTTCTGAGATGCATGGATCATCTCTATGACAATGAATTGGTAGAGAAATATTTTAGTTGGAGATCTACCTTCCTATACTTTTCTGCTTCCAGGTTTGGCCTAGGAGGCCTAATGTATTGGATGTAGAAATATGTGTCTCATACTTATTGTACTTTATATCTCAGCTGAACATTTGATGAATATCTAAGAAGAAGAATTTGGCTGGGTTTTCTACCTTGTGGGGTTTTCCCTCGGTGTCTAACCTAAATCTTGGTGTCTCTATTGTGCATGCTTTTTCTTCTATTGTTCCTTATCATTCCGCTGCATTGTTGATGTTATTGTTCTCTCTATATAATTGCTAATGATGATATGATGTTATGGGGTGAACATAATGTAAAAATGTTGAAAAGTTTAAAAATTGAAAATATCAACAAAGAAAAAAAATCTAGCCTTAAAATTAACATATCTTAGCCTCCTTGAGAAATTTGGCCTCATAAAACAAAAGACCCCTATGCGGGAGAAACAAATTCCTCAACAAAAACTCAGCTTCCTAGATATGCTCTTAGCCTATACTTCTTCCTGCTCACGCCACATGTGTGACACATCCTAATTAATTTGCACGTGTGGGATGCACATGTGAGTACATAGACTGTTGCGCATATGAGAGCCTTCTTTGAGCCGTAACCTACTTTGATACTTCTTGTTGTTGTCTTGATCTCATCTCTTCCTCTATTTCATCTCTTTGAATTCCTCTCGAATTCTCCTACCAATCTATCTGAATCTCCTCAGTCAAATTGAGCCTCCTTGCTTGAAAAATCACTAACTCAAGTGTTCAACAATGATTGTGTCTGAACCTCTTCTCTATGCTCAACTTATAACTTCATTAGGCCTAGATTGACAACTGCGATTATATTGTTGAAGTTACTGATATTTGTTTAGTAAAATAATTTAACTTACCTTTTATTAAACTTAGGCTTTCTTTTCCTAAAAAAAGAAAGAATCCATAAATATCTTGTGTGTCTCATGCAAGCCCCTAAAAGAGGCAAGTCAAGGTCTTTAAACTAAAACCCCAAGCTCGAAGACCTTCTATAACTACATAATTCAACGAACATAGACAATACATGTACCACCAATTTACAAATCCAAACAATCTCTGTACCACCAATTTACAAACACGAGCAATACCTTGAGCTTTGGTGTGGGTGATGTCCCCACCCCTTTTGATCCCTTATTCAAAGCATGAATACCCCATGTTATACCCCATGTTAATAGAGGAATATCCCATGTATGAAACCTATTTTCCCCATATAAAACTTTTGAGTACCTTCTCCAACATTTTATAAGCACCTTAGGTTTTTTTCTCAATCTATGCACTAATTCTTAGTGCATAGATGTAAATGAAAAGATGTAAATGGTTGTTTTTAAGAAATTAACATAACATCACACCTTACTTAGCTTTTTTCTCAATTTATTCTTAGTGCAAAGATGTAAATGGTTGTTTTTAAGAAATTAACATAACATCACATGAATTCTATATGGGCTGCTCATTTTAAAGTGATGGTCAAACACTTAAGTCAAAGATGTAAATGGTTGTTTTAGAGAAATTAACATAACATCACATGAATTCTATACGTGTTACTCATTTTAAAGTGATGGTTAAACACTTAATTCAAAGACGTAAATGGTTGTTTTAAATAAAGTAATATAACATCACATGAATTCTTTACGTGTTTCTCATTTTAAAGTGATGGTTAAACACTTAATCTTGTTAGTGATTGACATGGACAATGTCCATTTTACTTTGAGCTCTTTGTATTGAAAGGACACTTACATTCTATTTGTTACCTTAATATTTTTCCCAACCATCACAAGGTTTATAATCCATTACAACGATCATAAATTTTATATTCCATTACATGCTTATGGGCCTCTTAACCAATGCTCAACATTGGGTATATGCATTTCATGTACACACAAAGTGGAAAAGAAGTATTATACTTATATATTTGTAGAAATCCCAACCCAAAGGTGTGTTCTAAGCATTGTTTCATAGTGCAAAGTATGTGTGCAAGCCATGTTGCTAGTGACAAGCTTCTTAGGAGCTCACCTTTTTATTGAGGCAAACATGAAAAGTAAAGCTACTAAGCTAAGTGTATAAGGGGAAATATTAAGGCTAGTATTGAAGAGTTCATAATTATTTGGATCCAGTGAAAATTTCAAGATATTAGCAAAGCTATTTGCTTCTATGCTAGTGTTATCTAGAATCCATTATTTATTTATTTATTATTAGAAATAATATTTTTGGCTTGAGAAACTCTATGTTTTTAAGAAAATCAAGTAGTAAATAGGTCATTGATGCATTTACATTGGAATAATAATTCTATTTTGAGGTTGGTAGGAGGTGGGGGTTGCGAACACTTCTATTCAAGGAATTGTACGAGTAAGGTCATATTGATATATAAGTAGGAAGTGACTAGTAAGGAGAGATTGACATTTTTTATTTTTTATTTTTTCTGACGATGTTGTTCCTTACACTCATTTGTTATATGAGTTATTGTGTTGTATTTACTATCCCTTTTGCTAGTTGTAAGAAAATGCCAATAATAAAAACATAAAATTGTAGAGCAACAAATGAGACAAAACCATATGAATGAATTTGCATTCATTTTTTAAAATTAAACTTATATGTGAGTACATTAAAAGGTGACTTCTCATATTGCACTTAGTTAAATACTAATTCAAAAGTCTGCATTGAAATAAAGTCGCATGTTCACTTAATGAGTTTATGTACAAAAATACTAGATATGACCATATATTGATATTTTTGCTTTAATGGGCATATGAAAACCAAACACTTTCCCTTGAAAACAACTTATATGGACCAAGCATGTTACAACATGTCTTTGCACTATTGTTGAGTTGTGAAACCCATGAGCATATGGAAATGATATTGTTGTTCATTCTCTTGGAAACCCTCCAAATTGTAGTCAATTTTGTGTCCCAAAGTAATTTTTGTTGAGAGGCATCTTCTACAACCTAGTACATGGTAGATATGCCACTTTACTGCATAGTGATGACATTGTATATGTTTTCTATAAGTATTTTACTTAAAAACACTAAAATAATAACAATAGAACTATTAATATACAAGATCGATGTACTGTTATCAATAAACTATTATATGGAGACATATAACTAGTATAGATATATCTTGACCTTGTATCTCTCAAGTGCCAAGAGGGATTGAATCCTTTGAAATGCAAACCTTTTTCCTTTTTAGAGAAAATAATTAAATTGAACAAATATTTACACATTGGGGGATTTGATCCCTTTGAGATCTTGATAGATCCAATGTAAAGATGTATCTAGGATGGTTTACACACACCAAGTTTCTTTCACATTCACTCGAAAAACGAATCTTGAAGCTATTACAAAAGAGAAATAGCATTTGCATATAAAAGCAATGCATTGATGTTGGCGGTGAGTCACCTTGCCATTCTCTTAATCAACCATTGAATTTTTAGACATGATAGTAAATGTTGGAAGAAAATTTCAGCCTACCTAATACATATGTAGAATTTTATATCAACTTCAAAATAATGCTCATTTTTACACCTATACACCAAAATATACCAGAGCACAAGAACCAATTCGTTAGGGCCTATGATATCCTATGGGGTAATATCAAATCTTAAAAATTTCCCTCCTTGTTGATAATCTGCGTTGGAAATTTTTTGCTCCATATGGTTGATTCACATACACAAACGACAACACTTCATGTTGTTGATACATCAACGAAAATTATACCACTTGTTACTAATTTACATGTCCAAATTACAGTGTTATTACTATTTTCACCTAAGTACATGCAAAATTTCCTTAGCTTTACCCTAGGCAAACCCAATTATGCTATAACAACCATGAATGCTTTCTTCCACATCCTTACATTCTTTCTCATAACTTGGGATTAAAAAATAATTGAAGAACAAAAAATAAACATACACTCTATAAAAAAACCCGTGTTGAACAATCTACTTACATTCCTTTGATTCTCTTCCACTTCTTGTCCATTATCAAACCATGTAAGTTACTTTTCCTTTTCATCTCCAACTCCATTATTCTTTATCTCATCTTTTTAATTGACAACTTTACTTGCTTCTTCTAAATAATTCTTGGCATCCTTTACTCTTTTCATATCACCATATGATGACTATCACCATTTTACACTTGTCTTCTATGTAGAGTAATTTTTCATCCTCTAACCAAACACCATTAATCAAATTTAGATATCATTTTTGAATAATTCTTACACCCATGCCTACAACTTGATTTGTATAGGTTCCAAAACCCTATATGCCTTTTATTTGTAAATATAGTCAACAAAAATAGCATTCCGCCTATGGCATGAACAAAATAAAATTTAACCCATTTATTTTAAATCAATTTTCTTTGGTTCTTCTGGAACCATGCCTCTCTAGTAATGGCTTCTATAACTCTTCTAGCAAGACTTCCATTTAGCAAGTATACTAATGCATGCATTAGTTAACCATAGTAAATATTTTGAATTTAGTTTTCGTGCAACATATTCTTTACCATGATTATAACTTATAATTTTTCCTTTAGCCATCACATTTTCCCTTTAAAACCCCTCTTTTTACAAACATTAGCAAACACATTAAACTCCCATCCAATAGCTATAGCAATAGAGCTCATCATTCTAGCACATTTTTTTTCTACTATTGTGTTGAATTTATTTAATGAATCTATGGCATTTGGATTTTCTTAAAGAAAGAATATGAAAAATTTCGATAATCGTCAAGAAGAAGCAAAAGGTAGATGGCCCTAACAATGTTGGCATGATCACTGACCTACATAATACCTTCCATGGCTAATGAATCCTTGCAAATTTCAACTCTTATTTTTAATCCACACCTGCAAATTGCATAGTTATAAATGCTTTTGTAAGCATGTAATACCCTGGGTATTGATCCTTAGACTAATAATGTATGTTTTTACCCAATGAAAGGCCAAATATCCTATCAATGTAATATATTTGGATATTAATAATAAAGTACATCATTGGGTGAAAATGGACAATGACAAGAGTTATAGGGGGCCATTATTCCATGAAAGGGGGTAGCTAATGAGACTAGAGCAAAAATTGTAATATTTTACTGCACCCATATTTGAATTAGTTGAGAAAAAGGTGGATATGTGAGCTTCTTTGGGAAGCCAAGTGGTGCTTTGAGAGCATGCATATTTAACCTTACCTTCTTTGTTTGAGAGGGTGATTCATCATTCATTCTCACTCAATATTCTCTCTTTTGGGAGAAGAAGAGGAAAAGAGTTATAGGGAAGAGAGCCTTTGCTAATTGGTAGTGCAAATAAAATAGTTATTAGTCCAACATATGAAAAGATGCCTGAGTGCATGAATGCATTGAAATTACTAAGTTAATTGTACATGGCTGAGAGTCTTTGTGTGGGCTGGATAAATTGTTCTTGCGGACAAGACCGATCTCCCTAGTATCAACAGATATCTAGCAACAAGCAGGACAAGCAAATCTACCTTTCTCTAAACATATTGCGATTCATTGATAAAAACTAAAGAGGTGTTTTAGACCCTACCTTAAGTCCAACGCTAGTTTGTGGCAGCCATGCTCCAACAGCTTCAAAAGAGTTTCTTTTTAATAACCTGCAATCACAAACAAGCACACATCAAAGAACACCTGCATCGTTAATATAATAAATCATGTTCATCATGGTGATCAAGGAATCCATGAAATAAACCATAAAGCACAGCTTATTGAGAAAAATAAACTTGATTGTATTAACTTTGAAATAGAAGAACTTTACAACCTTTGGTGCCTTGATGCTATACAAGCTCTTCCAGGGCCAAACGAAATCTCTACTTTGACAGCCCACTCCCTCCCAAATGAGATAAAAAGTCGAATCTTCCTCTCAAAAGACCAATAAGAAGACTAGGTTCCAACAACATTTACCCTAAAATATTCAGCTTTCAACCTCCCAAGAACCAGCCCAATGATTCATTTTATAGTGCAAAGGAAGGAGGTTACAGGTCCACCATTGAAGGGATAGAGTCCTCCTTCAAAGGGATAAGCTCCTCACATCAAGGGGTTAGCTCCTTAAGGTATGGGATGCATAAACCCTCAAGAAGCGAACTTGCCACCTCAAGATTCTCTCTAGAAGCTTCCAGAAATGACTCAAAGTGAGTTTTTAAGAATTACTTGCGCCTTTTTAACTTTTACAGGGGTTCGCACCTATAACATAGATACAGAGCGATCATGTGCACAGGGGACATGACCAATAGGTGTGGTACCGCAGCTAATGCTAAGAGAAAGTGCGAAACCAGAGTTTTAGAGATTTTTAAGGTCTTTCTCTTATTTTCAAGGCTTGACATGAAGAACTGAGGTTTAAGACTTGCAAAGGAGGAAGGTATGAGTGGTGATAGATTCATATTGATTGCAGAATGTCAAAGTGACAATTTTTGTGCAACACTTTGAAGCTATCAATATTAAGTTTTTCTAAAAAGTAGCACTAGAGCCTTATAGGGAAATAAAGTAGTGCAAGGGACTCCAATGTAGAGAAGGGATTTGTATTCCTTGGGTTGTGCATGTTGAGGGGAAAGAGAGCTATAAGTTAAGATTGCTATTGGACTAGTTAATTAATTTTGACAGCTGTGATTACTGTGTAATTTGTGAGAGTAGAGGAAACTTGAGAGTTGATTGTTTGTGAGCAATATAGTTGGCCTAGGCACTGATCCTTATGGAATCATAGCCTTAGCTCGAGGGCGTCATGCTATAGAGAGTGAATGTGCAAGATAGCCTAAGGTTGGGTGGAATGTTCAACACTTGAAATCAGTAGGTGAAAACTTCTTAAAGCTACATGCTTTTTGTGTTCTTTGTGTTATAATTCCACTATGTATTCATTGCGTAATTATTTCTTTTAATGTTGTATATGTTATTGAACATTGATATTTTTGGTTAAACTTATGTTTTTCATGCATCATTTATTGATTTTCTAACATATTAAATATTGGCATTAGAGGTAAAACTTTGTTAGGAATGAAAATTTTTAAGGTACTAGGTTGTGGGGTACATTACATATTAGTACCAAAGAGCTAGGTTGTAGCGGTTAGTTTATATGAGCCAAAGAATATGTGACTTTTTAGTGCAAAGTCTAAGTTGAAGGGAACCTCAACTATTGAATATTTTCTTGGAAAAATTATAAATTTTTAGAATTTTGAGAATTTTCCTATATGATGACATTAGGGTAGAGATATGGCCATGGATGATATAGAAATATGGTGATAGAATTGCAACTTATCATGAAATTTAATCTAAAATCAAGAGACACAATACTACTCTATTGATCTACGAAGTTTAATTCACAATTTAGAACAACATCCACAAACATGCAATAATAAAAACCACACATGCACAATTTTTTTTGGGGGAACCTAACTAGGAAAACCCCCTCGAGCCTCTTTTCATTAATCAGATGAATAGAGATGTATTACAATTTCTTGACCACTCTGAGCACAACCTGCAAGTGAATAACCTATCTCTATGTTCAATGAGAAGCTATGACCTAGACTTAGTCAATTTATGCCTCTACTTGAGCCCCTATTTCCTTGCACAAATCCTGAGTAATTAGCCCCTATTTTTTAGGAATTTTCCTCCAATTGATTGCGCAATTCAAAAGGATTGATCATCTGACTGTATGCAACACCTGTACACTCAAACTAGTTTACAAATACTTGTTACACTACCTTGGAATCTCCACCATAGTTGAGGAACTCAAATTCCTTGTATGCACCAGCTATTTTAAGCTGATTGATTAGTTAACTAGATGACCACTGAGTTAGATTACTGCCCCATTGCACAACTGTCCTTCCACTAGTTCCATTAACTGTTAGAACTAGTTTAACTAAACACAACTATATATAATTGAACTGGATTACTTAAATTTAGCAATCACACATTCTTAACTAAAATCCAAGCCCTCTAACTCAAATTTATTGAGCTAACTAAGTGACAAGAGCCATGTCACACAAGTTAACTTCCTCCAAGTTGTCTGCTCATGTGGAAATTCGATTTTTCTCAATTTGACCAAGGCAAAGTCAAATTGAGACTTTCTCACTATACTTATCAACACTCACTCTTAGGATGAAAGGGATTATCAACCACCCCTATCTTGGACTGGGAATTCAAACTTCCCTCTTGACAAAGCCTTTGTCAATATGTTAGCATCTTGTTTCCTTTGTTGGAATGTATTATAGAAACATTATTCGTCTCTGAACACAATCCTATAAATGTTGATACAAGATTGGATTGATCATGAAATATCAAATTATCAGATAGGTTAATGCAACTATGATTATCACAATAGATCATAGTTGGATCCATCATCTGATGAAATAGTCCCACAAGTATCTTTCTCATCCATATCGCCCCACGCTCTGCTTGACTTGCAACAATGTATTATGATTTTTCCAAGTTGAGCACCATAGATATTTACTTCTTGCTATACCAAGAAACTATTGTAGACCCAACACTTAAAATTCCACTTGATGTACTCTTTCGCTCGAATGGAATCCCTGCCCATTCTACATTTGTGAAGCCACACAACTTCACTCCATCTATTCGTCTGTACCATAATCCATACTAGGTAGTGCCTTTGAGGTACCATAAGACATGCTTTGCTACCTTCCAATACAATTTTTTAGCTTAGTTGGTTGACTTCATAGCACATATATGGTCATGTGTTCACAAGATACATAAGTGAAGCACTAGCTACCATTAAATGGTAGCATCCACCTCTTCATGTGAAGTAGTATTCTTCTTACTCCAATTGGTTGCTAGAGGTTTCTCCATGGGCTTACAACTCTCCATGTGAAATATCTATAGTATCTCGTTGGCATACTTTCCTTGAGACACAAATAATTCCCCATTTCTCTGCCATACTTCCATCCCGAGGAAGTAGTGCATGAGACCCATGTCTTACATCTAAAATTCCCTTACAAGGTCCTTCTTGTAAGAGATAATCAACGACTCATCACCTATTAATATTAAATCATCAACATATAAAACAATGATAAGAAATTTACCTTCTACAAAAATATGATATAGGTTCACATCCACTTCAATTTTGGTGAAGCCCAATCCAATGAGATAGCTATTGATCCTATTGTACCAAGCTCGGGGTCCCTATTTGAGACCGTACAACACTTGCTTGAGTCTGCACACATGAAACTCTTGATCAAATGTCTCAAACCTTCTAGTTTCTTGGTGTACACTTCCTCCTCAACAAAGCCATTGAGAAATTTTGTCTTTACATCCATCTGGTGGATCTTCCACCCCATCTACCCAACCAATGCAAGAATTGATATAATGGATGAATAACTTGCTACAGAATAAAATGTTTCCTCATTGTCAATTCCCTTAACTTGATAGATTCCTTTGGCCACAAATATGGCCTTATTCTTCTCTATGCTTCTTTCTGTTGCATGCTTAACCTTTAAGATCCATATTTAACCCACAATTGATTTAACTTTCATGTACCTCTCAGGTGACCTCTTTTTCTTGTGGAAATTTCAAGGAGCTCCCACATCCCCCCTCACATCATGCACTAATCTATCATCTTCCCTAGTTATTTTTCTACCTTCTCTAGATGGTTCTGTTTAAGTGGATGTATCCACTCTGCCTCCTCCTTTATCCTCCATTTGTGGCTCCTCCACAACTTCCTGAGGCTCCTCCTTTGGAGCTAAAATATCCTCTTCTCGTGGGAGCTAAAGCTTCCCTCAAGAGAGCACCACATTGCTTTATCCTCAAACTTTATATCCCTTCACACAACTGCCATTCTGAGGGAAGTTAAGTACACATGGTAATGTGCGGAGTTTCGGTGTAACCCACAAAACTCCAAACTCTATTATCAACTCAAGTTTATTCCTCGAATATTTGGAGGCATGGAAGTAAATAGAGGTTCTAAAAAATATGAAGTGAGACACATCTGACTTTCTCCTCGAGAAATCCTTCTTCGGTGTAATCATACCAAGAATCTGATGAGGACTTGGATTCTGCAAATAGACTGTGTGTTACATGCCTCTACCCACAAATGTAGTGGCATGCCTTAGTAATGTAGCATAGCTCTATCAGCTCCAATAATTCTCTGGTTCTTTCTCTCAGCTACCCCATTTTGTTGCGGGTAGTGGGGTGATGTCAACTCCCTTCAAATGCCTTCTTTCACATAGAAATCATTGAAATCACTCGAAACATACTCAACTCTATTGTTTATCCTAAGAACCTTCACTATCTTTCTGGTCTCTTTCTCAACCAGTGCCTTGAATTCTACAAACTTTGAGAATGTCTCATCCTTATTCTGCATGAATAAGATCCAACACTTTCTTGAGAAATCATCAATAAAAATAACATAGTACTTATGTTTGGCAGTGGAGGCTGTCGAGAAAGGGCCACAAACATTAGAGTGGACTCTTTCCAAGACTGCATGTTCTTTGCTATCTCATTCATGGAATGTGTATTTTACATACTTCCCCAAGGTACAGACTTTTCAGATATCCTACTGCTGATGTTCTCCTTTAGGGAGGCCAGTGGTTATTTGCTACATATTTTTTAGGGCGCCATGATGAAAATGGCCCAATCTTTTGTGTCAAATTTCACCAGCATCACGACTCTTTACTTTCTATGCCTTACTACTAAATGCAACGCAATATTCCACATCTAATTTATACAGGTTCTTCACACAAACCTTGATTTGCTTCACCTTTTCAGTGGCTATGTGTCTCATGAATGGTTTCCCTTTGTTGAAGATTACATGATAACCACGGTCTTCCAAAACTACTACAGAGATGAGATTATTCTTTATGCCTAGAATAAACATGACATATTTGATGCAAATAGGGAATCCCAACTCCCTCTTAAAGGTTACTGTACTAATCCTGGTAGAATTGTACCTTCCATCATCCCCAAGCTCAATATGCATATGGAAATCTTTCTCCCCCAGATCACTAAAAAACTCTCTACACCCTGTCAAGTGGAACAAGGCACCTGATCCTAGGTACTGTTGAAGAATCTAGGGAAATCAAGTTTAATGTGACTATTCTTGACTTGATAACAATTTGTGGAGTCTCTTCACTTTTCTTGTTAGCTTAATCTTCTTCTTCTTATTAATGCATGTGTGTGTACTTCATCAAACTTCTATAAAAAACATAAGAACAAGAACACAAGATGTTGGCTCTTTCCCAGGGCCAAAACCTCTCTTCTCTTGAGAGGAAAACCCTTTAGTAAGTTTCTCTTATTGAAGTTTCTTATTGATCAATGCTAAACCCTAGACCCTTGACTAGAATGTCCTCCAAGCACAAGTCAAGTCCTTTCTCCTTTCTGCACTTTGTTCCTTAGTACTTCCTTCTTCCAACACTTTGTTCCTTGACACTTCATCCTTCTCCTTACAGAACTTTGTTCTTCTTTCAACTGTTGGTACACCTTGTTGCACTTGCTCTAGTTGAGATGCTTCTCTTCTATACTTATAGATATCCTTCACTTAGGTAGACACCTTCCTTCAAATGAAATCCTTATTGAGATGTGAGTGTAAACTGAAGTGACTATACAACAGCCTTAGATTCTCACACGTGTGGGAGGTTTACTTGATGTTGTATACCCTTCTTTCCTTCGATTGAGTACCCTTCTTCTACGCTTATGTAGCAAGACTTGTAGGCCTAGATTTAACCCTAAACAAAGAGATATGGATGACTATGAGTTGTTGCTATCATGAACACATGGAAAACCCTATGTTTTCTCGCATGTGTTACTGCAGCTTCCCTAAAACATTCATCTTTAAACTTGGTTGTGTACTTTTGTTCCTCGCTGCACTTGGAGACCCTTTTCCCTTGCTCCTTTCCACCTTTTCTAGTCCCTTTACATCATTAATTTCAAGCTACTTGGTTGATTTTGTAATGGAGTGGACAACCTCTATATATAGAGGATTCTCCTCCTTTTAGGTCGACTAGAAGGCCAACTTGAAGACTATTTGCAGGCCGACTTGTTATGCTTACTTCATATGGCTTCTTTGGTGGTATCATATGCTTGGAGGAGAGTCTATGATGGTGCCTTTGCTTTGGAGGAGACTTGCATTTTCTTGGAGCAGTATTCTTTGACTTCTATACAAATATATACATGGTGCAACATGCCCTTAAGGTCTTAAACATTTTCTTTTGACTATTTGACTAACCTATAGCACTTGAACTTGTGCTAGACCTATTTCAATGAGCAAGAAACTCATTAACATATAATATGAAAATAATATTTCTTTTCTTGAACAAATACAAATATCAAAAGTACATTTCTAAAGACCGAACCTAGTTACATTTCCTTCAACACTTCCTCTTAACTAGGGAGGTATTCATACAACATTACAAGGTGTTTGGCTATTATCAATCTTGAAGAATTCACATAAGAGAACTAGATTGGCAATCCATGTGTTGTAGCATCATAGTGACCAACATCGTATCCACAACAAGGCCTTGACTGAAAACTCCATCTCTCAATAGATCAAAGCACAACGATGGTGATACCAATGACATATAGACACCATAGTCATTGTCTCTCAAGGTACATGCCTACTCGAGTGTTCACTAAGTATGACCTTCTAGGACTATGTTGTTCCTCTGAGATGATAATGGTCAATTGATCATGCTAGAGCATATATGATATTTGTTTTAGGGGTTTTGGTTTTACTTTTTATGGAGGACCAATACATAGAACAAATTGTAAGAATGATGTATTAACTCTTTTAGATTGTACTAATAGATAATCAAAGGGCCGTTATTTAACTTCACACAATGATTTGAATTTATAAGGTGTGTAGAAAGAATTGTAAGGAGATATGATTAATTTAGATTTCAGAAAGAAAGATAAATTATCATAAGTGGGAAAAAATTTGTCCAATGTTCAAAAGTTAAACAAAATATGCTTAAAATTACATGGGATGTTGACAATTTTATGATTTAGAGGGAGCATTTCAGACAGACAATCCAATATCTCAGTATCTTTATGATAATAACTTTAGAATGAATTATAAGAATAACTGTAACACATTTATTCTCACTTGATATCACTGTAAAACTTAAATATATGTAGAATAAACACAATGAATAAAACACATGAAAAACTTAAAGAAGAAAATGAGATTGTATGACACCAAATTCAAAATCCTTTGCTTTATTATCAGTGATCTAGAAAAATCTTGTACATCAATGCTTTACAAATTTCTTATGGAAAGCTACCACACTTTAATAACTCATAGAAGAGAGTTATTTATACAAGTTTTTAAACAAAATATCCTGAACTAATTACAAAATAGCTTGAAAGAAGATAGGAAAAGAAAAAACTACTGCATGATGTGTCTCTATTAGATAGGAAGTTGCTGATGTCGGTTCCTTCAAAATATATTGTTGCCGAAGTCTTGTTGGAATGAAAAGTTAATCAATTGTTTCACACAATTGATCCCACCTTTTCTCACTAGGTATCTCGAGATTTACCATCCTTCTAAGTATCTCATCAACTTAGGTATATCTCTCAAAATTGGGTTTGGTGAGAAAAAGATGACCAATTTCATATTTAATTGAGAGGTCTAAGCCTAAAGCTTCTAGAAACTCCTTTCCAGTAATATGCCTTTTTGTCCCTGCAAATTGACTCTTGTCTACTGCAATAGTATAAAGCCTTTCAAAGTAATCCTCCAATTTTACTAGCTGATCATTTGATGACACTATCTCTGGTAAACCTTTCTTATGTAATATATATTGAATTTAGAGTAAAACCTCATAACGTAGTGTTCAAAGCATCACAATTAATTTTATTTTTTATTTTATTTTTTTAATTTTTTTAATTTTTTAAATTTAAATTTAATTTAATTTAAATTAATTAATTAATTAATTATTATTTATTTTATTATTATATATTATTTATTATTTATTATTTTAATTATATATATATATATATATATTATATATTTAATATAATATTAATTAATTTATTATTAATTAAATTAAATTTAATTTAATTAATTAATATTTATATATTATCTATATATATATATATATATATATATATATTTTAGCTGAGTTAACAAATTTCTCTTCATTAAGACTTTCTTAATTTCCAAGATAGTAGCTATCCTATATGGAATATTCATCTCTTGTAACTGCTGCCTAGTCTTAGAATTCATGACTTTGATAATCCCTGATGCTTCTTTGGGTTTTGTCCCCAATGCTACCTTCTGGGTCTCTATCTCTGCTCTGCATTTAGCAATCAGTTCTTGTTGCTCAAAAATGATTTGTATGGATGGCCATACTTCTGTTATAGAGTGGTTAATATCTAACCAGATGTCTTCATTGGCTTGGGCCAAAGTGTCTGCCATTAGAGTCTTGTTTTTTAACTATTTAACCTTGATCTCTAACCTATGTGACTTTTGCATTTCGTCTACATACAGGGTATCATTTTTTACCTTTTGTGACTCCAGGGCTTGGAACTTCTGGAGTAACTTCTCATTTTGTTTTTTCTGTGCTTGTAGCTCCTGTGATAACCTTGTTGTTTCACCTGTTGCTGAAGATGAAACAATGTTAGTAGGAGATGAGCTTAAATGTGCACCTGTTATTGGAATTGTTGTCACTGAGGACACAACGAGCTTTGCTATCTCTTTTTCCTTGAGCAGTTGTTCTATCTACTCCTCTATTTTCTTGATCTGTATGTTTTGTTCAATAATGAGCTTAAACATATCCTCCATGTGGTGTTCATTTTCTGCCATTTCTTTGGTCTATGGATCCTTAGTTGAAGGTAGCTTCAACTGTTTCTTCAAGGCTGTAATCTCTACATCCTTCTTTTGCAGTATTTCTTTAATTGCTTTACAATGTCGGGGGTCACATCCAGTCTTCATAATGATATCTTCTAAGGAATTTAATTTGTTATCTTTAGACAAGGATGACAACTTTTCAATATTAAGCTGTGACTGTACATTTGACAAAGCGGCTCTGAGCTTGGAAAGAGACATGTTAGTTGTAGTCATTGTTGAGAATAAGATATCACTTGGTTGCCTATGTAAATCCATTTGATCAATGGGATGTATCTGGTTCACATCAAATGAGAAGATGGTCTTCTTGTAGTCTATTGTGGATTTGGTAAATGGAATTTGAGCCTGCAAAAATGCCATTTTCATCCTTCCTCTTTCACTTTCAAATTTAGAGAGAATTCTATGCTGAGAAGTGGATGTCTATTTCCAAAACTAACTGTAAACTTGAGATTTAAGACTTTCATTCTTTTTCTTGATTTCCAAAAATGTCGAGAATATATTAGTATCTCCTGCTAACATGGTCTTAGTTGATTGGATAATATCCATAGGTTCAGTTGAAGAAGTAGAGGGAGGCTTGGGATCAATGGTCCCTAATAATGAAACATATTCCATTCTCCAAGACTAATTATCTCTAGTGGCTTGCTTCTTGATGACATTGACAACCCAATTTTCAACTTCTTTTGTAAGATATAGTACTCTTTACCCGATTATGTAGCTGAATGAGTTTCCTCTCTGGCTCTTTTATGCTGAGTACTCTATGTAGCTGGAGTCTTTGTCTGAGGAGTTTATATAACCTATTCATCAGCTTCTATGAGAGTACCTTCAAACCATTGCTCCTAATTCATGAACTTCACCAATTCTGGACTAGTAGTATGGTTTTCAGGTGTTGCCTTCAACTACATTGTGAGAGCTGAAACGATCCCAAAAGAATCATAATACCAAGTAAAGCTTGGTTGGAGGTTCATGTTTTTTAGTAATCTACCTACCTTTATACCTGCAGACTCAGTGTTACAGATGAAACTCCCTACTTTGGCTTTGAGTTTAAACTGTGATTTCTTCTTAGTTGAGACAAAATGGACTTCATCCATATTTATCATTTGCCTGATGTATTCCAGTGAGAAGATTCTCATTGGTACATACTTAGGAAATTTGTATGGAGCCAACTCACTGCCATAGATCCTAATCTCAATGTAATTCTAGTATAGGTACCAGTCACCAGTCTTGGTCTGCTCTGATAGGTGCAATGTCTTTTTAATTTCTTCTCCAATTTTGGGCTCTGCCTGGTTGTTGAATATTGGAAAACTGGATGTATGAAAGAATCAATGAACTAAGAGAATGTAGAATTTAATGATCCTTCTCTTACTAGCTCTGTCTAGTGAATCACTGATTGATTCACTTCCTGCTCATCTTGTTTGTTCAGCTGAATGGGCAATAGATCTCCCTGTTGAAACAAAATTAGATGAATTATAACTGAACTGTACCTGAAAACTCCTTGTGTGGTCAAATTCATAAACTGTTCATGTATATTATCAACCAGAAAGTGGCTATAATTATACATGAAGGTAGGTTGATATTCTTTGCTAAAAATAGAAAAGAATCCAAGGATGGATTCATCAACCTCTTAGTCATTTTCATAACCTAGGAGGTATGATAACAGAGAGATAATGTGTCTAGTAGCTTTAGGGAACATGGAAGATGAATATGGAGGATTTCTCTCAGGTAATTCGACATCTTCTGGTAATAAAAGTTCAAAGATAGGAGCTCTCTATGGGAAAGTGAGTTTATTATAGAGGTCCATGAGAGTTGCAGGTGAGAAAAGGCTAAGGGAATTAGATGGAGAATCATTAACATCTGGTTTATGCTCTGAGCAGTGATGGTAATCAAGATTTTTCCATCCTGATTCATCACTGTTATTTGCACAGGGTCATACCTGACTTGAAACCAAGAGATTAGATCAGGGAATTGATGGGTCTTAGGAAAGTAAAATAGTGGCAAAAGCGTTTCCCAGAAGCGAATGGGATCCTCCTTATCAGTATATTTTAGTTTTAACCATGAATTTAATTCATAAAAATCAAATTCACATTCACAGTCATTGATCTTGAAAAAGGAGTCTACAAGTGGCATATGATCCAAATCAAGGGAGAATGTGGATGGATTCCCTTATTCAATAGTCTTCTATATCTTTTCTTTAGGAGCCATCACTACTGCAGGGGAAATTCAGAAGTTGTTTTAATGTAAAATTGATGGCAATGGTGAAAATGCATAGTGCGACAAGTGGTGGTTTTGGTTTATGGATGGAAGCAAAAAGTGGCAAAGATTGGAGCCATGGAGGATTTATAGGTTCAATTGGGCTCAAATGATTATTTAGATCTAGCCATAGGCAATTAATTTGTAGGGGAAATGCGAATTAATGCTTAACGAATGTTTAAATTGATAATCACCCACAACAACAACATTGGAGTGTATGGGAAATGATATTATAACGTGGCAGGCGATGAATGGGTAAGTGAAAACAAATGGATGACATAGAGGTTCATGATTGGATGGAAGATAATGGATGCATAAGGCGTGGGAGAAGTCAACGATCAGATGGAAGAAAACCGGAAGCAGATTTTTTTTTTTGGGGGGGGGGGGAGCATAATGGTTTGTGGTTTCGGGCTTTAGGGGTCCGAAGCATTTTGGAGGCGCCACATTGCAAAAAGCAGCAACCATGAAAACTACTTTTCGGACCCCCCCTTGCATTAACAGGAAACAGCTAGGGGGGGCCGAAAGGATCCCTTCGCCGTTGATCCAGGTGGAGTGAAGGATCTTAGTTGAAAAGTAAGCATTGGTTATCGACGCCTGATGTGTCGTTTTGTCTTTTATGCCAATATGACTAAAGTGTCATTTGTCACTTATTTTGTAAGGTCATCAAGCTTTATTACAACAATTAAATCATAATTAAAGAACTTAAGCATGATTAATCAAAAGGACATTTTCAAAGGTGAATTTGAGCTAGCAACCTTAATTTTATTTTTTTAAAGCGAATATTTTTCTTTTATTTCTTATCTATCATTTTCATTGCCTTCCTTTTTTAGAGAAACTAACCTATCATTCTATTTGATATGTACCTGTAATAGTAAGGATTCCTAACATTTTTATTTTCCAAGTTGTTGTTGGTCCATATCCTAACTTATCATTTTTTGCATGGAATTTTGATTTTTTTATTATCTAATAGCTAACTTATCAAAAACAAGAATGTCACAACATCAGCTCCAACTGGGGACTGCTTTCTCTTGTAGAATGCAGAGAACTTGCAGATCCATGTGCCTTCTCCTCGGGCTCTGGAGTCTTTGTTGTAAAAAATCAAACTGACAGTTGAAAAAGTAAAATAACACCATAATTTTTACAATTATGGTGTAAAATCTACTCCAATGCTCAGTACTGAATGTAATGCTTTAGAAATCTTCCATTAACAGGATATGTGGAATATTGTCCTTCTAGATTTTGTAACACAAAAGTGTTGTTTCCTTTTACTTCAGCGATAGCTAGAGGTCCAAACCATAGGTTGTCAAACTTTCCATGTTTTCCTTTGTCTTCTCTTTTGGAATCCCATCTTAGAACTAGATCACCCACCTTGAAGTCCCTTTCCCTAGCTCTTCTGTCAAACAAGCTCTTCGTCTTATTCTGATACTTTTTCAATTTGTATTGAACTTCATCTCTGTTCTCATTTAGTTCAATGATTTGATTTATCCTCCTTGAAAAATCATTAGGTTCATCAGTTGAATCCTACATAAAATTTAAAACACGGAAGGCCAAATTGGTAGGGAAAATTGCATCTTTCCCATAAACTAAATGAAAAGGATATTTTCCAATAGATCTCTTTGGAGTAATCCTGTTTTCCCAGACTACATAAATTAGACGAATGTCCTAACTCTTTTTATGATCCGCTAATTTTTTTTTGATAATCTTTACCAGACTTTTATTGGATGATTCTGCAAGACCATTACCTTGAGGATAATATGGAGTTGAATGATGTAGTAGAATATGATATTTCAGGCAAAACTCAATCATTTTAATACTGGAAAATGATGTGGCATTATTAGTAACAATCCGTGTTGGGAAACCAAACCTAGATAAAATTTTGTCTTTAATGAATTTGATTACTATTGAGTCAGTAGCATTCCTTACTAGAATTTCTTCCACCCATTTAGTAAAGTAATCTGTTGTCGTGAGGATCCATCTGTGCTGATTGCTTGAAGTAGGATGAATCTCTCCAATAAAATCTAATCCCCATTGGAGAAAAGGTGCCGAGACTATTGTTGGAATAAGTGGAAGAGCTGCTATTTTTTTCTTACCGTCAAACATCTAACAAGGGACACAACTTCTGACCTTTGCTCCTACTTGTAAGAACAATGTTGGCCAATAGAATCATGCCCTTAATATCTTGTATGTTGTTTCTCTCCAAGCATAATTTTCTCCACAAAATCCTGTATGAACTTGATCAATGATCTCTTCGGGCTCAGATTCTATTAAACATAATAGCAAGATATTGAGTGGGTCCTTCCAGTATAGATTTTCATTTATGATACAGTACTTGATTGCTTTCAATTTGAGAGTCTTATATTGACTCTTGGAAAATGATGTAGGACACTCAAAATGAATCAATAAATTTACAATATCATGATACCAATCTGATAAAAGAAATTTCTCATCAATGTGTACATAAATAGTTTGATCTAAAGGTGAAGGTTCTTGTGGATTCTTTTCTTCAAGATTTTTGGAAGGTTTTGGTGTATTCTTCCCTTCTACATAGATAGAAGTTTCTTGTTGATTCTTCTCATTCACATTTTGGGAAGGTTATTGTGGATTCTTCCTTGGTATTTCCAAAATAGAGTTGATGCCTAACACTTTACAGTTAGATTCAGCGAGGGGTTTAGCTAATCCTTGGGATTTTACTAGCTTTGTGGTTTTGATAGTTAGATCATACTCCAAAATTTGGGTGATCCATCTACCTATCCTCCCATCAGTATTTGGTTAAGTGAGAACAATTTTAACAACACTATTGGGAACATAGGCTATAATGGTTGAATGTAAAACATACATCCTGAAAGATTTCAAGGATTGGACTAGGGCATAAGCCTGCCTCTCAATTATGTCATATTTGAGCTCAACATCCCTCATAACTTTGCTAAAAAGGCTATAGGTTGTGTTAGGCCAGGAGTAACTCCAGAAAACTGATTCGTTTATTCAATTAGCCAGCTATCTATTATATATATGAATGTGATCGTTCAGTTCATCTTCTTGATGACTGTTCACATTCAATTCCCCCAATCACTGAGGATTAGGTGTCAACATTCCCCCCCTTAATCTGAAGGGATGTTGGTGAGTCCAAGCATTGTTCTGAGCTGCTAGTGCAAAGAGTGTCTGGATGGTGGCCCATTTTGCTGTGGGGGTAAAAGTTTCCTCATAATCGACCCCTTCCTTCTGTGCAAAACCTTTTGCCACAAGCCTAGCTTTGTGCTTGTCAAGTGAGCCATCAGCTTTGTACTTGTTCTTGTAGACCCACTTGCAGCCAATTGTTTTGGTTCCAAATGGAGGATCAACCAGCTTCCAAGTGTCGTTCTTTATGAGGGCATCATACTCCTTTTGCATTGCTTCTTTCCATTAATCATGAGAAGCAGCTTCTTTAAAGGAAGTTGGTTCAAAATCTGTAGACAAGTTCAATTCACAATCATAAGAAACATCCATATCAACAGGTGAATTAGAGTCATCTACATCACCTCCATTTTGTCGGTTTGAATTTCTGGTTCCTGTTTTTCCAATTTCATCAGGATGAACACTTTCAAGTGTCTTGGTCAGCCACTTTGGGGGACCTTTCTGAGATGGTCCAGGCTGCTCTGTTGATTGAGTTGGGAGTGAATCAAGATTGAGTCTCCCAATTCTATCAATTACATCACTTAAAGCATCATCCGTTGTTGGAGTTTCAGATGGGGGAGAATATTCTTCAGAAGAAGATTCCACATGTTGATCTAGTATAGGAATCCCCCCTTCAAGATGTGGAATCTGATTTTCAAATTCTTGAAATGATTTCATTTTTGCGAATCTATCCAAGCGATCAAATTGCCGCTCAACAACATTGTCAGAATTGGATAATTCAAGAAAAATTACATCTCTAGATATAACAAACTTTTTATTTTCTTCATCATAGAGGCGGTATGCTTTGGAGGTATTTGAATACCCCAAGAAAATACACTTACGACTTCTAGAACCAAGTTTGTTTCTATGTACCTTTGGTATCAAAGCATAACAGGTGGAACCAAAAATCCTGAGATGTTTGACCGAAGGAACATGTCCATACCACAATTCATAAGGAGTCTTGTTCTTATAGCACTAGATGGAAATCTATTCTTTATATATGCAGCACATAGAACAGCATCAGCCCAAAACATTATCTTTACATTTTTGAAAAAAAGCATGGATCGTACCATATTCAAGATTGTTCTATTCATTCTTTCAGCTACACCATTCTGTTGGGGATTATAAGGCACAGTTGTTTGATGTTTAATCCCATGTTGGCGAAGATAGTGTTCAAATTCATTTGATGTATATTCTTTCCCATTATCAGTGCGAATAGACCCAATATGAGATTGTGCATCATTTTCAATCCATTTATGAAAATTCTTGAATGTTTGAAAAGCATCAGATTTGTTCTTCAATAAATAAACCCAACACATTCTGGTGTAGTCATCCATAAACGTCATGATATATTTATTTCCATTTGTAGAAGAAACAGGCATTGGACCACATAAATCTGAATGAATCAATTCAAGTTTCCTATGTGCTCTTGAATGTGAATCATGAAAAGACTGTTTGCTATGCTTTCCTAGAATGCAAGCATCACATTGCTTAAGTTTTCTAGGAATTGTAAGCAAACCAACAACACCATTTTTCTTCAATAAGCGGAGACTGTCATAGTTCAAATGTCCAAATCTAGCATGCCATAATAGACTTGATGGAAGTGTACCTTCTTCATGATGAGAATTGTATGAGAAATGTTGTGCATGAGAAGATGTTCCTTGTAGTTTGAGAAGCCTTTCTTCTTCTATTCCCCTCATGACAAGTGAGTGGTCAGATGCTTTTCTTAC
>APFE030652699.1:0-18549 GCA_000404065.3 Pinus taeda
ACTATGGTACTCAAGCAGCTTGAATGAAAAATGGTCCATTATATTTATGTATTGAATTATCATTACTTGATTAATCATGGTGGAGAGCTAGTGCCGAGGAAATGACAAGCAAAAAGATAATGTAATATGTCATTGGTGATTACTTTGGCTTGCATCAGTGATCACCCCAACCTAAGGGAGTTAACCAACCAATATTCAATAGCAACCTAATAAATATAGTATAATATATGAAAATTAATCAATATGCATTCAAGAGCAAAATCATAAATACTATATAAAATATATAACTATAAATATATCAATAAATAAATATAATATTTGTTAAGAAGAAAATATTTTATATAATATTTATATTTGAGTGTATATAACATTGCTATTTTTAAATATTTGGTATAAATATTTAATATATTTCAGTAACAAACTAATTGAGATTAATTTGACTAGTATACTAAATGGATTTTATTTTCTTAGAATTCTATAATAATGTGAAGTTATCTATGATTTAAATTTCACATGTAGTCTAATGGTATTTGGGAGTTTTATTTCGACTAACATAAATTTGATGTTCATATAAAACACGAAGTTGTGGTCATAGCCTAGCATTGTTTGTGCAGAGCGATTTGGGATTTTCGAATTCGTGTTGTTCTTTGGAGTATGTGTAGATGTAAGCAATTCAGGGGTTGCATCCAAAATTAAATTTGAAGAATTGCCATGTTGTTGGGTGTTAAAACTTATTTACATGTGTTTCTCGAAAGAAGTGAGATATTTTTAATAGTAGGGGTGGATCTTCTCTTTTAAACTAGGGATAAGTGTTTATTGATATAATTTTATGATATCTTATTGGTTTAATATGGTAGAATTATCTTTTTTTTTACAGGAACGGTTATGGAGCTTTATATTAATCTTGGGCAGAATGCCAAAATTTGATTACATTATGTGCTTCTTTGCCTTGATGCATTTCTTCGCTAAGGATGTAGCTAAGACTTACAAGATTCTTCCTTGGACAGACCCCTGCTGAGTTATTTTCAGCGATTTTTCCCACTTGAAAATACAAACGAATTGATTTAGTAATAGGTAGTAGAACATGGCAGCAGTCTAATTATGGAATGGGTTCCCATGATTCTTCTTCCTCTTTCAGCTTAGTCCCGGCAGAGAGTAGGGCAGCTTTATTAGCTTCGATGTTCGCCTTTTTATTGTGGATTCTCAACACATGGTATTACTTCAAATGCTGAAAGTTGCTTTCCAAGCCTTTGATCCTGGTGATCAGCCTTGCTAGATTGAGGTCCGCTACTGGAGTGCTGGAAACCATTGCATTTATAATGACTTGAGATTCATCTATGACAGTTGCTTCATTAATGTCCAGTTCTTTAAGGGTCTTGAGTCCTTGGAAGAGGGCTAAGGCCTCAGCTTGGATGCTGGTAGTGTAACCAAGACCCCAAGCGTAAGAATGAATTTTTTCCCTAGTTTGATTTAGAACAACACCTCCTACACCAGCTTTGCTTGGATTTCCCTTTGCTGCTCCGTCAAAGAAAAGTGAGTGCCTTGCTTGCGATTTAAGCCACTCTTGGAAGTCATTCTCGAGCTTTCTTATTTGCCATTCTTTGATAGTGGGGGCTTTTTTGACTGCTGGATGAAATTGAAGTTCTAGCATTGATCCCCATGCTATGTTCTGCTGTTTGAGATTAGAGTCGTCTTTTAGATCAATCAAGCACTCCTTTATGTGACTTTTAATTTTGGTTTCTAGGACTTTTGTGGCTCTGTTTTGTGTTTCTGAAAATTCTTTTATTACGCTCTATCCATAACTGCCAACAAATAATTTTTGGGAGAAAAGCCCATGATGCTTTGATAATCAGATTTTTAGGAGGAGGTCCTGGAAAATTGTTTGCCCATTCAGAGAAAAGTTCAGATGTGGAGCGAGGAATAGTGAAAATAGGATCTAGATCGTGGGTAAAATAGGACCAAATCTGCCTGGAGAAGCTGCAATCTAGCACTAGATGGACTGCTGCCTCAATGTTGTCATTGCACAGAGGACAGATGGACGGGCTGTGGAAGCATTTCTTCTGCAAGTTATCATAAGTTAGAATTTTTCTGTGGCAGTAAACCAGGCGAAGAAATCGACCTTGGGCCAAGAGGGTAGTTGCCAAACGCCTTTCCAAGGAGCTGGATTCGTAGGAACATGAGGTCGCTCTATAAGTTTAGCATACCCCTGTGCGATTGTATATTCGCTGCCTTTTGGCCCCCAGCCCATCTCATCTCTCTTTCGTGAATGAGTTGGTGCCAGACCATGGAGCGCGTCAAGAAGCGTGGTCCACTCTGAGATCAGGTTGTCTGACACATGTAAATGCTTCCAGCCTGCCCATTTCGCATCATTCCAGCATGAAATATCCCACAAGGTTTGCATGCCTTCACTGTCCATCCAACAACGCAGCAAATTTATGGACGCTCTGGTTTCAATTGGCTCTTTGTTCATTATTCTGTCCGACCATATGTTAATATATATCTACATATATATATTAGATAATAATAATAATATTATATATATATATATAATATATATATATATATATATATAATATATATATATATATATATATATATTATATATATATATATATATATTATTTATTTATTTTTTCAGTTGCCTGGTATCCAGTAGGAGTTGGCGGAGATTAGTGATGCTGCTCTGTCATATATTTTGAGGAATGTCGAATTTGGCCGACGAATCACATTGTCTAAGCATCTGGCTCTTGGTCCTCTGAAATATTTTTTCCAGAGCGCCTTTTCGGCCTAGCCAGGATTGGGGGCGATGATCCTCCAAACGATTTTTGTAGCCATTGCCACGTTCTGTTGACGAAGATTCTTGAAATTTATGCCACCTTCCCACGACGGCTTGGAGATGATATCCCAGCTGACAAGAGGGATCTTTTTTCATTTTGTTTCCCTCCCTTCCAGAAGAACCTCCTTATGTATTCCTCCATTTTGCTTAGGATGGTTGCCGGAGCGAGGAGTCCTGAGAATTGGAATAGAGGCAAGCTGTTGAGAACAGATTTTATTAAGATTGTCTTGCCTGCAGCATTCAGCCAGGAGTATCCCCAAGTTTGAATCTTTGCCTTGAACTTTTCTAACTGAGGGAGCCAATATTTGCTAGATGATATCTTGTGAGATAATGGGAGGCCCAGGTATTTAAAGGAAGACCAGGTGGGGGAAGCTTCAAAGCCCAAACATCTGGAGATGGTAGATAGCAGCCTAGGCGAAGTATTCCAACTGAAAATATGGCATTTGCTCTTGTTAACAACACTGCTTGAAGCTTCACCAAACTCATTTAGGATTTCTTTGAACTTTGTGGCAGAGGGAATAGAGGCGGGACCTAACACCAGTGTGTCATCCGCAAATAAAGCATGGTTAATATTTTTGGTCCCTCTTGCAATGCGCAGACCATTAATTTCTTGTTCATGCAACTTTTTATCTAGCAGGAAGCTGAGGGCTGATGCCTGAATGACGAAGAGCAGGGGGGATAGAGGGCACCCCTGCCTGAGTCCTCTCGAGGCTTTAAAGAAGTTTGTGGCTCTTCCATTGACAAGAGGAGCTATCCATGGCTCTGAGATGCATGCCCGGATCCAATTGATGAAGTTTGTTGGAAAACCAAATTTGCACATAACATTTACAAGAAAGCTATGATTGAATCGATCAAAAGCATTTGCTAAATCAAGTTTGATCACCATACCTCGCTCTTTTCGCTGTAGACTCGAGTGTATTGCCTCCTGGATTAGTAGAAAGTTATCCACAATCTGCCTTCCATGAATGAAGCCTCCTTGATTCTCTGGAATTATTTTGGGGAGGATAAACTTTAATCTCTTTGCAATTACTTTGGTGATCAATTTGTACCCTGTATTACATAGAGAGATCGGCCGAAATCTGTTGAAGTTATTGGCACCTTTTTCCTTGGGTATGAGTGCTAAAAACACAGAATTAGTGTTGCCTTCGATTTTCTCAATATTTTGGGATTTTTGAACCATTTTGAGTAGATCTTTTTCAATAATCGACCAGCAAGCTTGGAGGAATCTAGCAGAGAAACCATTCAGTCCAGGGGCCTTATTCGGGTCCATATCGAAGAGAGCCTTTTTCACCTCATATTTAGTGACTTTGGCCTCCAGAAATTCATTTCTTCGCTGAGAAATTATAGAGGGTATATTTTCTAACAGCTCCGGATAGTGGCTTGGGTCCTTGTCTTCACTATATAATTTTTGGAAATGTGTAAATGTTGCTCTCTTTATGTGATCAAAATCCTTATGGATATCTCCCTCTTCTTTAATCTCTGAGATAGTGTTGAGGCATTTCCTTGCCTGGGCTTGTTTATGAAAATAAGCAGTGTTCCTATCCCCTGCTTTAAGCCAGAGGTTTTGAGATTTCATTCTCCAATACTCTTCTTCAGCTAAGCAGGCTTTGTGATATTGCTGTTGTAGCAGACTTTCTTGTTCTAGAGAATCCTTTGTGGGCATTGCGTTTTCCATATCATTTTGGTGGGCGGAGCTGCTTTAGTGGTTTTCCTTATTGTGGCCGGATTGGACAGCGTTTTGGCCCATCTTTTTAGAGCTCCTTTCACCCTTCTGAGGTTTTCCTCCCAAATATAGAACGACGATCCTTTAACTGGTTGGTTCCAGCATTCCTTGACAATTTGCATGAAATCAGGCTCCTTTACCCAAAGAGGGCTGAATCTAAATGGGATGGGGCCCAAATCATGGTGAGCTAAAAGATCTAGCTTTATGGGCTTATGATCAGAGATGTTGTTGGCAAGAATATGCATTTTGGGCTCTAATCCTAGCAGCAGATAGGAACTTTGAATGATAAATCTATCTAATCTAGCAGCAATGTGTCCAGGGCCCACTCTTTTGTTAGACCAAGAGTACTTATCTGAAGAGGACTTGATGTCCAACAAATCCTAGTCTTGCACTATGTCCTCCACCCATTCTCTAGCCGGATCTCGAACTATGTTGCCTCCCTTTTTTTCTGATGGATGTAGGGTAAGGTTGAGATCGCCAGCAATTATTATGTTTTCCAGATATGTCAAATCTGCTTGATGTCTTATAGAGTCCCAACAATCTTTTTTTTCCCTAATGTTGACTGGAGAGTAAACATTGAAAAGGCAGAACGTTTCCTTAATATCCAGGTTCTGCATTTTCAACATCAACCAATGGGTGTTCCTGGCTTCGAATAAAATTGTAAATTTATTGGTATTCCAAAGAGTACCTATCCCTCCTGAGGCACCCCCGGCGGAGATTTCTCTTGCTTCGCTTTTGCTTTAGAGGTTCTTGCTTGTTTGAAGGAAGACAATGTCTTCCAGATTTGTCTCCTGGACTAGAAGTAGATATGGGGTTTCTGTCCTGATTAGACTTCTGATGGCTTCTTCTTTAGTTTTTCTCCCCATCCCTCTGCAGTTCCAAGAGATGACCTTCATTATTTATGCTTCTGGTGGGCTCCCTTGGAGCCTTGGGGTGGGTTTTTCAATATCTTCAGCTTTGCTGCTAGCATTTTCTCCAAGGTTGGTTGACTGCCCTGAAGTTTTTCTTTGTAAGTCTCCTGCTCCCTTTTTTCCTTATCATTTTTCCGGCCTCTTGTTGATCTTCTTACCGGGGTGTGGGACTCTCTTATTTCTCCCTCCTCTTCTGATTCTTCCGTTTCCTGCTCTTCTTCTTCATCTTCTATACTCATGCCTTTTGGATCTTCAGCACTTGTTCCTTTGAGAGAGATTGAAATTGAGGGAGTACCTTTGCTTGTGGGTTGAGCTTCGGTCTCCTGTGTTGCTTCTGTCTTCTTTTGAGTTTCGCCCTCTTGTGTGCTCTCTGGTTGCGTGCTCAGGGGATCAAACTTGTTTTCAGAGATGGGTTTGGAGATGATCTGCTGAGTAGTGGTTTGCTGGATTCCTTTGCCGTTGGAGCCTCCTTGCTTCTGGTTCTTGGGATAATTTTGTTTCGCTTGACTTGGTTCCATCCATCCTCTTTTCCCTGCTTAGTCTCTTTATTAGATGGGCATCTTTTGGCGAAGTGTCTGTAAACATGACATTTCCGACATTTGAAAGGCAGCTGCTCATAGTCTAGTTTCTGCATGTGCGTCCAGTTTCCGACCTTTATTGTGATGGCCTCTGGTAGTCCCACCTCCAGATCTACTTCTACACATATCCTGGCACAGTCGTATTGATCCTTGTTATTCGCACGGTCTATGAGTTTTCCCAGGGAATTTCCAATGTGTTTTAGCGAATCCCAGTTCCAGCAGTGCACTGGGAGATTTGGGAGCCTGACCCACACCGGGACTGCTTTGGGCACGTCTACTGCCAGATCGAAGTCTGGGGTCCATTTGTTCAGATAAAGACCCTGAGGACCCATGAAGTAGGGGAAATTTTGGAACATCAGGTCTTTATCTTCTTTTGAAGTGAACTCGAAGAGGAAATAACCTCTCCCCAAAAAGTAAGAGGTGACGCTTTCTTTGATCAGAGGAGCCCAATTTCTGTTAACCCAGCTTTCTGTGGTTTTTGGAGATGGCCATAGCCCGGTGAATTGGCCGATGAGAGCCCTTTCAGCCAGTGACAAAGCAACCTGGATCGGGGTTTCTGGAGGGAGGGAGATCACCGGTATATCGTCCAACCTCTTGACAAACTTCGCTGCTTCAGTGTTTTTCTTCTTTGGCAGTCCTGTCAGAAGCCTGTTAAAAGCCTCAGAAGGAGAGGACGGCGGAGGAGGCGGATGAGGCGCATGGGTTCCCATCCCCTCCATGGTCATAAGATCTGATATCACCACTGATAAACTGCTGGACGGTCCATGCAAATAGGCTGCAGCAGGCAGGAGGCTCACCAGCGGGTTGCAAGACGGGCCAGTAGAGGGCGGGCTCACTGACTGCGCCTAGCGGGGGCTGCGGATCGGATGCAGGCCGAGGGTAGCAGAGCGCCGCGCAGCAGCAATTCTTCAAGATCTTTTATCTATATGGTAGAATTATCTTAGTCATAATATATATATATATTATATATATATATATATATATATATATATATATATATATATATATATTATATATATATATTATATATATATATATAATATAATAAGTAATGTTATGTTATTAGTGATGGTTATATTTAAGTAATTACATATTTATTGATGTAAATTATTTTTCTCATATTTTAATTTAACCTTCACTCATTTAATTAGAAGTTTACACACTCTGGTCTACATATCTAGTTTATGTAAACGAGATGCGTTGAATATTTTACAACCTAATTCTTAAACTCTATAACTCTATTTTTTTTTTTTTTTGGGAATTCATTACAACTAGACAAAGACATGGACTATATTCATTTTAAATTAGGTATTTAATGGATTTTTAATTTTATTTCTCCGCTTCCATGCTTTCTTGTTTCCAACATCATTAATAGAGATAAATGACATACTCAATATGAATAAGCATTAACATATATTTTTTATGACAAGGTCTAGAATATTTGTTACCTCTAAATTTACTCATGTTAAGTTTGATTATTCACTATATATTTCAAAACTTCCCCAACACAGACTTAGTTACGATGCAACATGGTTAACAGTTAAAAGTAACAATTATCATATTTTCAATAAGCTGAAATTTCAATGAAAAGTAATAAGAAACATATTTTGAAAATCTAAATATAATCTGTGAAGGGATTATATATACAATAATAGTAATAATTTATAAACATTAAGCCATATTTTCTTTGGGGGAATTTGGAATTTAAAATTGCTAAAAATGACAATATAAAACTTTAAACAAAATCACAAAATAAAACATTTTTGTGAACATTCATATGGATGGGATGTAATCTATATATGCATATGATGCTCTATATATGCATATGATGCATGAGCATCACATTCTATATTCATATTTTGAGTACACACCAATCCTACTTAAACATGTAAGTCATGTTCATTTTAGTTCTTATTACAAAAGATTAAATTGTAGAAGAGATTAAGGTTTTTGTTGAAAGGTGATAATTTTGTCAAAATACTGTAAAAGCAATGGAGAGACCTTACTTGCTTTGTGTGTCTCTAAGAACATGATAGTCTAGCATGATTGCATCCATTGCTTGTTATTTAGGTTAATTTGTTTATGATTGGAGCTTCTTAAGATCCATAGAAGCACAAAACTAAACATAATAACTCATGAAGACCACTAAGAACCTTTTTTTTTAAATCAAGAATATTTATTGTTCGCTTCATCTTTCAAGCCATGTGAAAATACATGAAAGAACGAGATGCTAGAGAATAATCCTCAATGAATAAGTGTTATGAGAATAAAAATTATGTTACCTTCTTCCTATATTTCTTAAGAATCCTACCTAATTTCAAAAAAAAAATTCCAAGCATTAATATTGTGAAGGACACATCTCCTTAACTTGGGCTTGGGATGAGCTAGGGTGAAAGAGAACTATGAGGGTATTCTCAAAATATTTGCAGATTATCATTCGACTGATGTCAATGTTGCTAGAAAGAAGAAGAAGAAAGTGAAAAAATGTGATAGGTAAAGATGCATATAATTGAAAAAGGGGAATGATCATTCTAGAGAATAGAGGGAGAACCTGATGATGTTATAAATTGAATGAAGAGAATCACAAATCTCATCGTTGTAATCCCAACTTCAAGTTTTATGATTTTGATAAGGATCATTTTGTGTAAGTTCATTTCTAAACTTAATTGGGAATATGTAAGTTAAAATACTCACAAAGTTTAATAGGGATTTCAATCCCAACATGATTATTAAATAGGTTTATATCAAATAGCGAAAAACTAAGCAGCGTGTTTATGATTGAGTTGCCCAAAGGTGTACAAAATTGGTGTATTGTTGAGAGATTTACATTCAGTTCTTTAATTGTGTGTTTAGTTGCCATTCTTTATTTGTACTATTGAGGATCTTGTGAATTACATACTAAGTGGTTGCGAGGCTAACCAATGTGTTGAAATAATAGTCGTAATAGATACTTAAACTCCATGTCATGAATTTTAATAGATAAACACATACCATTTTAATGAAATAAAATAACTATGAATCAACATGTTAGATATTATTAAAGAGATAAAGTATGCGAACATAAAAAATAAAAATATAAATATGACCTTACTCTTCAAAATTGGCATTGAGAAACTCATTCGTAATTAATCTTACTAGTAAGCTCCCAGTGTCATTACAATTTACATCAATAACTTGTGATGAATTACTTTAGTTTTTACAGATCTAAGAGTGGAGGAAAATATGATAAAGGAAATGGCATTGTGGCAAGTGTTAGAGGCAAAAATACAAAGAAAGTGGCATTTTGCTCAGTGTGCAATTAAAAAACATGAATTATGTAGGCTAAATGTGATGGCGCCCATTAGATGTTCAATAGTGGGCAACAAGGGGTTCTATTAAAGCACTCCTTACATGAAAGTTGCTAGTTCGAAACCATGTGGGTACAAATCCTAGCCACATTAAGGGTTGGTGTGGCCTAGGTTGGCTATGATCCTTTGGTGATTTTAACGGCTTAGATGCCCTTGGATCACGATTTATTAACCAAAGTATAGTCACACAAGTCACAAACAAGCTAGCTAGCAAAAAAAGCCAAATTTGATGCCATTTTCCATAGTGAAAAGAATCAACAATGCTCATAACACATGAATTTGAGTGGGGATTCCTAAAGACATGTTGGATAAGCTTCATTGGGAAACTTTAATTAACCACGGGGACTTCACTCAATGAACCTCTGACCTATCACATGCATTCATGGCATATTAAACAATACCCCTAATTTGACTACATATTGGAAAATACCCCTAAAAATCACATTATTTAATCCCCTACAATATGAACCCAATACACCTTCCCAATTTAAAAAACCCCTACATCCACTAGATATTGTAGGTATCCATTTTTTCATTAACATTTTTTATACCCTTTTATATTTTTTCATTAACTTTGAGCTTCATTTTCTTTACCTCCCAATATAAAAACCCTTTACCCCGATATATCCCCCAGTATATTATGTCATTTTTCCCTCAATATATATCCCCCAATATAAACCCATGTGGTATGGTATTGCTCCCCCAGCGAAACCCCCGTGTAATTAACACATAAAATGGTGCATATATCAATATAGTGGTCGTATATTTATATAGATGTGAGCTATGTTATGAATTTATCACTGTGTTGGGGTACACCTTATTATCAAATAGACAAGAGAATACTACAATAAATATGGTTTTAGCATTTAGATGCCATAGGTAAATATTGTGTGATGAATTAATGCACATTAACCAACCAAACACTAGAAGCGAGGACATTGATGGGTTATTGAAAACCTTCCCCTTCTTTTGACATTTTATAATATTTGTTGGGGTGTTTCCTAAACTAACACATTAAGATCAAAATTGAAGGGTAGTTGGTGTGATCCATCACACCAACTATAGTATGTATTTCCATCTCACCACATAGACCATGCATATAAGGGAAAGTGGATGAAAATGGTCTTTAATGCATAACCTACTCATAGTTACACATCTTCACTATAATTAGATTATAGAAGTCTCACTTAATTAGCAATATTGCTTAAAGGTGCAAAAAGTGTGCTGGTTCAAATTTATTTAAATTTTGTTGGGTTTGGAATTATGTAAAATGATAAGTTTATATAATAATATATTATAATATATTATTTATATATTATATATATTAATATATATAGATAGATAGATAGTGGTATTTTTATATAGAGAGAGAGAGAGAGAATTATAAATTATTTAAAAATATTTTAGCTTCAATGTAATAAAGAAATTATAAAAGAACTCGTAAATATGACAAATCAAGTTTATGTAAATATATATTTCATAATAGTGATAACATAGGTAACATTATTTTTTTGGTCTTTGAGTTGGACTTTAATTTCCCTTAAAGTGGCTTAGAAATCATTTTCCGTAGATATAATAAAACATGTTAATGACCCAAGAGCTAAAGTCATCTCACATGACTAAAAGTATTTAACATCCCCTTATTTTACCATGGCTATTCTAAATATAGCAGTGACAGCCACACCAACGAGGAGAGAGCCATGACTGGTCGAAACCCAAATTAATAATTGATATTAATTAATAAACAAAATTATAAATATAGGGGCAATGACCACACCAACGAGGAGAGAGCCATGACCGGTCGAAACCAAAATTAATAATTTATATTAATTGATTAAAAATATATATTAATTAATGCAACTAAAGGTTGGATTGCCTTATGGATGCTTGGTCTGAGGGAAGATTGGTGGGTTTTTTCTTGTTTCCCTGAACAACCATATCACACCCTGTTGAATTTAATACTGAAACCTTTGCAGTTGGGAAAATTCATCCCCTATCCCGATTGAATCCATATTAAATGTGGTTGGGCCAATTTAGAGTTGGGAGACTCGCCAACCATTCGTGCCTTAAAGAGGGAAAGTGGCTAAGTGGTGCAGCCCAAAGAGTCAAGGGATCCCTCTGCCACTCTAAAAAGACAAAATGTGCATGCAAAGGTAGTGGGAAGCCAGGGTGGTGCCTTTTCAACTAAGCTAAGAGACACAGAGGCAAAGGAACATAGAAGTATAACTTCCCATGCCTTCACAACAAAGAAGAGATCTCTTAATTTCACTTACCTCACAAAGTTATGGGGAATTCTACCTTTCTCATTTTGGTTCATTCAACCAGTTCTTAATCGTATGCCCCTCCCCATATCGAGGATGTTTTGAAATCACTTATGCTAGAAGAGAACTCACCCATCACCTTGGATAGAGAACCATCACACCAACTACAATATTTACTACCATCTCGTTTTCTATTACCTTGTACCTGGAACTTACTCATTGACTAGAGTGCCACCACTTTATTTCTACTGGGAATGGAGAAGTTTGGATTCAAAGCATTTTCCCGAGTGTTGGGTGCTCACTATCTCTAGTTAAAACTACTTGCAAATTCCCCGAACCTTGAATCCAGGTTGGGGGTGGTTAGATGAAAGATAGATAGCGATGCAACTAGCCTATGGTTGGGAGGAGAGTGGAAGTCCCCCTTTCAGTTTCCTAATAAATTAACCATATAAGTAACACCACCTGGGCGTTGTATTTGAATATTGAGTTCTCATGTTGTGTGAGATATGTTGGATGTTTAAAATATCTAAATTTTTCAACATGTTGATTTATTTTAACAATGCTCAATCTAATATTTTGGAACCATGTATACAGTTAGAAATCCCTAAGTGGAAACCAATTCGTATTGACCATAATTGCATGTGGATTGCATGGATATGTATATATGTAAAAATATAATGTCTACACAATTTTGTGGTATATTGAAATGGTATCTTGTGAGCCTTAATCTTACACTACGACAATTTTATTTGTTATACTAGTTTTCTTCCTTCAAGTTGATCTTCTACATACCCGAGAGAATTAAATATGTATTGAAATATTGTTGGACTGCACCCCTTTGTTATCTTGTTGGCCCAAATGCTTTGGTTGGGAGAATGCATAAATATTCATTTATGATAGCCATGTAGATGACAATTGACTTCACCAAGTTGTTCATATATAATGAATTATGACATTGATTTATGCCACCAAACTTTTCGTGGACAATTCCTTATGGGTGGTTTGAATTACATTTATATATATGTTGTATTATTTTTACGCCGATAGGCGTTTTTTTTGTCGGCTTGGGGTGGGCAAACACTATTCACCCTAGTCAATGGGAGAGCTTCGTTTTCGCCCTTCCAACTAATTAAAATTTTCCTTCTATTTGTCCTTCCAACAAATTAAAATTTTCCATCTGGACTATTAACCCATTGCCTTCATGAAATGACAAGACAAAAATAATACGCTACTTCACACCATCCTACGACGCGACCTGTTGGGATCCGTACCATTGCTCCATCCTCTAGTTTGAAGGAGTTTTACGTTATTAGCGAAGGCAATTGAAGAACATAAAGTGTCCATGAGAAGGTGTAGAAGCCTCACACTATTCATTTGATGGAATGTGCCTAGTAATCTTATGAGGTCGCGACTGTGGAATTCTTGCAAGGTGGGGTTGAGGTTTGTTCCAAGGGCTGTTCTCATGGACCTTAAGCCCAAAACCATGGACAATGCGATATCAAGCCCTTACGGTCAGATATTCATGATTGACAAATTTGTGTGGTAACAAATGCGCCAAGGGCCATTACACTAAAGGAGCTGAACTCATTGATTTTGTGTTGGATGTCATTGGGAAAGAGGCTGAGAACTACAGTGGTCTCCAAGGTAAACTAACATTTCTTTGTGTCAATAGTCCAATTTCTCATTGCTATTGTGTATTGATTTTAATGATGGTAATTGTTGGGCCTCCAAAATGTCATCCACTTTCACCTTCATTTCCATCATTTTACCCTCATTCTGTAATTCTATAGCCTCATAACCTTACATTAAGTAACCATTTTCATAATCACATGGGTTTATCATTATTATTTTCCAAGTCATTGATTTTAAGTATTATAAGTGAATTTATGATTAAATATTAGGAAATTAACATGTTTTCACATATATCTAAAAGTGTTATGAGTTTTGTGATATTATAGGCCTACTTGGAGATTCTAGAAGGGTCTTACTTGGCCACCCAACCACAAATTCGAATTTCAAATTCCAACTCATAAAGATTTGTGGAATAATCATAGAAGATGTGGATCATTAACTATGCACATTCAAAGGAGAAGAACCATGGATGAGAGAATTTTGAGAGGATTTGTATCTTACAGTTTTAGGAGATTGGTTGTAACCACAAGAGATAAATGTGGATTTAGGATAGATTTAAGGATCTATATTTATTGAATAGTTATCCTCAATTTTTGTATAAATATGAGTGCACTCTTCATACAAAGGGTTGTAAAAAGTTATTAAGTAGATAGTGTTAGTGTTAGTTGCTAACCGATAGTTGGAGATTCCAAGTTCCATCCAAGATGTGATTTGTAAAGTGAGAATAGAGGATTATTGTAATATCTTGTAATTCATTTTATGAATTACATACTGCTACCTCCAAGATGTGATAGTTTTTCAATGTGCTTGCTGAGGAATGGAGGGCTCCCCCATCAGCGACATTTTGCACGTCTTTGTACATATTGGTAACGTAGTATAGTTATGTTATTTCATTTACTTTCAGCAAGTGTGTTTTCATTTTATGAAATTGTGTTTTTCCTTTCAGTGAGTGTGATTTCATTTATGCAATTGTGGTGTGATTTCAATTTTGCAAGTGTGATTTCAATTTCAAGCAAGTGTGATTTCCCTTATGCAAGTGTGATTTCAATTTCTTTAAGTTTGGTTTGATTTGGATTAGATTGATTTAATTAACTTTGTAATTAGTTTTAATTGCATTAGAACTAATATATTCAGATAAATAACCACCTACATATAGTACAGGTATACATCATCAGTCTACGAACCTATGAACCCCAGGTTGACAATTAAAGACAAGGATTTAACTCACAATTAAATCACCCAACATTTTGGCATTGTTGCCGAGAAGGTATACATAGGTGTTTATTTTGAAAGTTTAGACAACTCATGAGAGTTGCATTCCTTTTTAAACACATGGCTAAAATCATATTAAAATCATTTAGAATGCATATTAGATTTAGTTAATTTTTCAAAACTTTGTACTAATATGTGTGCACGATAAGAATTATCATCTAGTTGGACTAATTCATAGACAATTAAGAATTTGAAGAATGTTCTTCCAAGAAATTAGCAACAACTGAGATATCTGCCTCTTAGGAAGAGTATATTTTAACTGCATGCAAAAACTTGTTTATCTCTCCACCTCCACAAGCAGATCTTCAAGTTTCTTTTGATTCCTCTTGTCAATCGGTTGAAGAGACTTAAGAATCATGTAATACTTTTGATGGGGAGCAACTAGTAGAATCTAAGATTGAGGAATGCATAATAAAGGATGATATTCAATGTGATATAAACCAAGAAAGGAATAAGGAATGTCATGGCCTTATTGAAAGGTGGTTCCAATCAAGGATCAAGTCACATCACTCTTCCATCTTACTTACTTCTTTATTGTATTATCAAAACAACAAGTCTTTCATGATTTGAAGTGTTTTAATGCATATTTTTCAAAACTAAGTATGAATATCTTTTTACTCCTATTATGCACATGGTTACACTGGAAATATGCATACACTTGAAACAATTTTTCTATTTCCAATAGAGTAGAGTAGGTTAGAATCAATGAATAAAAACCATGTTTGGTGTTATGTTTAAAATAAAAATAAAAATTTTAAGCTAGATTTCATTTTATTTGCAATTTTATTTATTGGTGGTCCATAAGAGCCACCCAGCTCACTAATCAATTATAGGAAGATGTATAAAGAGAAGGAATATTTGAGTAGACGGAGACAAATAGAGTTTTGAGAGCCACAATTTGAAGTTAGAGATTAAATACTTTCACTTTGTATTTTTAATTTAAGGTTCCAAATGGATAAAGAGTTTCAATATTGTTAATTATGCTTTCTTCTTGCACTCTCTGCGATCTAGAAGATCAAAAAATAAAATTGAACAAAGTTAGTTTTAAAATTTTGCCGTAAAAATTGGATAAGAGATCTAAATTCATACTCAAAAGTATAATTATAGGATTTTAAAAAGCTCAAACATAAAAAAAATAATGTCTCCATTGGATCCAACACTGTTGAAAATCCCTGTTTTGACTCTTTTTGCACCTCATTTGGCCAAAAATTGAGTAAAATATCATTCTTTCAAGCTTCTACCCAATTCTGTTGTTAATAATCCTACAATTAGAACTAAACTCGACCTGTGCGCCTGTTAGGTCCCTATAATACTAGTGATTACCCCATTACTATTGTAGTTGTATCCCTTATTAATATTTTTGTGCCCCTATTGTCCCCATATTTTTATTACCGTGCCCCATAGAATCCCTCTATTGTTATTTTTGTGGCTTTATATTATTATTGTTAGGTCGGCTAGGTTATACTGTGACTCCTTAGACTCCTATATATAGAAAGGAGGTTTTTTCATTTGAATCATCCAAGAATTGTTCATTTATGTAATTTAAAGGAGGTTTCCCCCTTGAAGAGACTAAATTCTAAGGCGTTGATCTCTCTTTTCTATCTTTTTGTGAGCTGGTTTCATAACATTTGGTATCAGAGCTTTGGATTCTAGGGTTTTGCTGCTCCAAATAGGACATTGTGGCATTTTCACTATAACTTTTTTCAGCAACGTTTCAGAAGCGAAAAAAGAAACCCATTTGAGGTGAAATCGCACTGAACCTCGGGTCCGAATTTCAGAGATTTTCATGTTATATTTGCAGAGATATGATCTGAGGAAGTTGGTCTTTTTGCAGACTCCTGAATTACATTCCAAATAGGTGACCTGGGGAAAATCATCATAACTTTCTCCCTGAGCATCAGATTGAAATTTTGTAAGAAGGTATAGAAATAGGAACATTTTGGCAGGGAATTTTTTGGTTAGTAGGGGCTGAGATCACACCCAGTATGAGTTACCACCACCAGACTGATGGGAACACCAAGATCATGAACAAGTGGTTGGAGGGGTACTTGTGTAACTATGTGACGGGGCAGCAACGCACATGGGTGAAGTGGCTACACCTTGGGGAGTATTGCTACAACACCACCTATCATGTGTCTATCGATATGTCTCCCTTCCATGCTTTATATCATTAAGATACTTTGACTTTCGCTGACATGATCTTTGGAGACAATAGGGCCCCAAGGGCCAAAAATTGGATCCAGAAGAGCCAAGACATCATTAGAGATCTCAAGGACAGCTTACAAACCACCCAAAACCTGCAGAAGATATATGCTAACAAGCACATGATTAAGAGGCACTTTGATGTCGGGGAATTGGTCTTTCTCAGACTCAAACCGTAGAGGCAATCCAATTTGAAGCAAAAGGGAGTTGAGAAGCTCAAACCACACTTCCACGGGTCGTATAGGGTGACTAGATGAGTGGGAGAGGTAGCTTATGAGTTGGAACTCCCTCTAGGGAGTAAGGTACACAATGTATTTTGTGTCTCATGCCTGAAAAACACCTTGGGACAACAAGTGACAACTATTGTGGAGTGGTCATCCTTGGACGATGAGGGGTATTTGGTTTTGGTACTAGAGGCCATGTTGGGTCCCTATAATACTAGTGATTACCCCATTACTATTGTATTTGTACCCCTTATTAATATTGTTGTGCCCCTATTATCCCCATATTGTTATTATTGTGCCCCATAGAATCCCTCTATTGTTATTTTTGTGGCTTTATATTATTATTGTTAGCTCGATTGGGTTATATTGTGACTCCTTAGACTCCTATATATAGAAAGGAGGTTTTGTCATTTGAATCATCCAAGAATTGTTCATTTATGTAATTTAAAGGAGGTTGGCCCCTGGAAGAGGCTGAATTCTAAGGCGTTCATCTATCTTTTCTTGAGCTGGTTTCATAACATTTGGTATCAGATGGATTCTAGGGTTTCACTGCTCCAAATAGGTCATCGTGGCATTTTCGCTATAACTTTTTTTATGCGATGTTTCAGAAGCTAAAAAAAAAAACCATCTGAGAAGAAATCACGCTGAACCTCAGGTTCGAATTTTAGAGCTTTTCACGCTATATTTGCGGAGATGTGATTTGAGGAAGTTGGTCATTTTGCAGACACCTGAATTACATTCCAAATAGGTGACCTGGGGAAAATCGTCATAACTTTTTCTCTGAGCATCGGATTGAAATTTCGTTAGAAGGTACAGAAAGAGGATGGACTGTAGTTTATTGTATATATTTTTCAAAGCCAAAAGTCGAAACAGTGACTCGTGGCACGTCGTACAAGTTCGCTCTACTGAACTAGTCTATAATCAGGTCACTGTGGGAGATTTTGCATAACTCTTCCTTGGAGAATCCAATTTGGATCAGACTGGTGGCATTGGAAAGAGGACACAAAGGGCTACTGCAAGTCGCAATTTTAGAACTGGATGATCTGAAAGTACAGAGATACATTAGAGGCAATATCGAGCTCCTACAAAGTGAAAAAAGGTGTGTAGATTCTTTTAAATTTTTGCTTAAGCTTGGTTTGAAAATTTATTTTGATGAATTCAAAAGGCATAGTAGAGCATTATTATTGGTAACTAATGCCCCGAGGAAAGAAAATGCAAACACCTAGTAATCAACTTGAAAGCAGTAGTATGAGTCATGAAGAAGAGGAAGAAATGCTACATGATATATCAAAATTACAAGACCAAGTGCAACAAATGTCAGTCTCACAAAAGCTAACAGAAGCTAAGATAAATGGCATGGAATCTAAGATAAAGGGCGTGGAAGCTAAGATGAATGGCATGGAAGCTAAGATGGACGATTGGAAGACAGATTTGAAAACATACATGGAAGAATTGAAGATAAATATGAATAAGTTGCTACAAGAAATGGTCACTAATGGTGAAAGGGTAGTAAAGGAAACTCATGATGAGAACAAAAGAAATGTTAATCATGATTCCATAGAC
>APFE030652700.1:0-14637 GCA_000404065.3 Pinus taeda
TCCCTATAATCGATACATATTCTTATTGTCCCTTGCTTTTTGTTAACAGGAACAATATTCGATACCCAATCTGTTAACGGAATCCGATAAATGAAACTTGCTTTGAGTAATTTTTCAACTTCTACTTTAATTTTAGCAGCTTTTCTTGGGTGGATCTGACGCAAATGTTGCCGGACGGGTTTAGCATTCGGGTAAGTTTTGATTTCATGAACAACAATTGCGAGGTCAATTCCTAGCATTTCCTCATATGACCAGGCAAACACGTTGCAGAATTCTTGAAATAGGTCCTTATATGTTTGAATTTCATCTTCTGTACAAGCGGCACCTATATGAATGTTTTCAACAATTCCATGCTTAACCGAAATGTCAATAGGAATAGTTCGAGAAATATTTCCCAAGTTTAACTCTAAATCAGGATTTTTCATTGGATTCTGAGCTTCCTTGACATATTCAGTCGTAAAAATCGATGAAAAATCATTTTCAAAACGATCACTCTCGGGTAAAAATGAAGATCTATGATGAAGATCTTCCCATGGTAAATCATCGACACATAGGATTTCACGAATTTGCTCATCAATGTCAACAAGTTTAGAAAATGTTATTGAATCCGAGTTTGATGTTGAAATTGATTCTTCATGGACCACATTCATTAAGTCAATTCTGGTTGAAGATGTGTCGGAAAGCGACTGCACGGCCTGATACGCAATTTCATATGGACTCAAAGGCATAACATCACCAAATGAGTCTATCTTAGATTCAGAAGGTACGATCCAAGGATCATCATAAACAATGGTGTCTGACGAAATCATATGAATGGTTGCAATATAATAAAATGCATTGATAGGAGGAAAAAGAAAAGTTCCCAGTAAACCGGCATCTTTAACTAGTCCTACTCCAACATCCTTATATGGGATAGTCGTTTTACCGACATGCTGAATGCTTTCAGAAGAGGCTGGGTTGGATGAAAAGTAAGTCAGCTGTTCTATGGTTACGATCTTTCCATTATGAGGGAATTTTATAAGCTGAAAGACCAATGAAACGACAGCTGTCATAGCGTAAGACCAACTACGACCCAAGAGAAGGTTGTAATCTAGAGGGGCATCAACCACCTCCACATCTAGATTAACGGTTTTGCCTTCAACCCGTATAGGTAAATCCTATAGAATGCCAAAAGGATGAAACCCATGGCCATCAAAGGCCTTTAGAATCGTCGGGGATTGATTTAGCGAAGGAGAACCAAGCGATCTCCAACACTGTATCGACATAATACACATGGAGGCTCCCTCATCAATCACAGTCCTATGAACAGGTTTGTTTTTTACTATCACTGGGATCTAGAAAGCCATTTGATGAGGTAAGCGCAGTGTACTATTTTCTAGATCGAAAATTATAAGGTTTGAGTCCTGAACGTCAACAGCTCGTATAGCCGACAAAAGTAATTTACGTTGTGCTAGACATGATTGCAGCACTTCCAAAGCCGACATTATTGAAGGTGAAATAGCTAAATCTTCAACAACGTTATAGTTTTGAGCCGCTCTCGCATGTGGATTGAAAGCTGACTTTTAAAGTATACCCTTGGCGAGCGATTTGATTACTAAGTTTGGATTAGGTTTCTTGATTTGTAGCGGATCGGAACTGGGAGCTGAGGTTGATGGGTTACAATGAGAATATTCTGCTTCTTTACCATCAACAGGACTTTTACTTCAATAATCATGCGATCCAGTCACAATCCTAACATGCGACATCATCAGTATGGGTTCTTCGTTGGCATTTAAGGAAGAACCTATCATTTTACTATCTTGATTTGGAAAAGGATCCTTCAAAACAGCAGGAGTTTGGGAACCTTTGACAATTTTCGCAACCTCTGCACGATGAGGGTAGTCTCTTGTAAAATTCTCTTCATCACAAATGAGACAAGGATAATGAGGTTTACGTTTCTCATTAGTTGATTCCACTTTCTCTGGTTTCTCTTTTGAATTTTTATCTGTTTTATTCTTCTTCTTCCCTTTCTTCTTTCCACCAGATTTTGATTTGGCTGTAAATGACTCTACAACATGAATATCAGCGGAAAGTTCCGCGGAAGAATCTCCTATCGGGGAATCTGGCAAGGTTATGATAGGAGAAGAATTCTTGGAAGACTTCTTTGTACTTTTGGTATTAACCGTACCAATCATACCATCATTGGCATGAAACCTTGAAGGAGCTGCAGCGATTTGATTTTTCTCGGGAAGATCAGGGATTTTCTCGTGTAATGTACCTGACTAAGTATAAACTAAGTCAAGGTACTGTGCTTGAGAAATTACTTGCTCCTCAGTAACGACTCCGGCCTTAGCTACATCCTCAGTGATCTTGGGCAGTAAAAATTTTACAAACCATTCAGCTAAGATCTAATCCGGGATAAAAACTTTCACTAAACGCCGTCGACGTCTCCATTCATGAATGTGATCTGAAATATAAGTGGACGTTGACTGCTTTAACGAAGTTAATAATTCCGTGCCATTTTCATATCTGACTGGCAACTGAAAATGAGTTAAAAATGAAGTAGCTAACTGACTAAAGTTATAAAAAGTGGCTCGCGATAACTCAATGTACCACTTGGCTACAAGACCAATTAGAGTGCGCTGGAAAAGTCTTAAACGGATTGAATCATCTGAAATTGAATTAGATGCACACCAGAGGTGATAAGTCATCACATGGTTCAACGGGTCCTCTCCCGATTTGCCTTCAAACTTAGGAATATCACTAGGAAACTTATTCGGTATTGGCGGCCAAAATGGAAGATAGTTAATTGGATCGTTTGTAAGGGGCGACAAGTCAGGCAAGTCCAAAGTTGCGATAAATGGTAATTGAAGATTAGGGTCCCTAAAACTCTGGGTCATCAGACTAGCCCCAAGAGGAAGATATCCAGGATAACTAGGAATTGGAATTGAATTTGTGATATTATATCCTCCCGGAAAACCAGGATTAACCGGACCGTACTGGGGTTGTTGAGGTTGTTGATATGTATACCCAAGGTATGGTTGATACTGATAGACTGGCTGCTGCACATCAGGACCAAATTGGTATTGTCCCCGGTACGGTTGATAAGTAAATTGAGGTTGACTCGTGACAACCGTACTTGAACCAGGTTGTCCTACAGGCATCTGAACCGAAGTGTGAATCGTGGGTCCAGACTGAGGTAAAGATGTCTGAGGAGTTGATACAGGAACAGTAGAAACCAAAGTTGTCGATACTTCAGATGTAGGTGGGGTATATTGAACAGATGTTGCAACAGTTGCAACAGCTGTTTGAGGCGGAGTACACGGAGTACTAGGCCCAGGCTGAGAAACTACAAAAGGTGCAGAAGTCTGAATAGTAGACTGGACAGGTTGGTGAGGTGAACCAGAAACCAAGGGTTGTCCATTTTGATATGAAAACTGTACATTCGGTTGAAAGACTTGTTGGGATTGAGATGGATCCCACACTAAGTTCATTCCGGGGTATGGACCCATAACAGGTTGAGAATATTGAGGACCATAACCGGGTTGAGGGTAGGGTTGATAATTCAAGGGTACATTTCCAGATCCTTGAACATATGATTGACCGGAAGGTGGTTGGTAACCTTGGGTTGGGTATTGACCTTGGGGTTGATAACCATGAGGCACGTACTGATACTGGGGTTGACCTTGAGGTACATATTGATACTAGGGTTGACCTTGAGGTACATATTGAGTCTGGAGTTGACCTTGAGGTACATATTAAGTCTAGGGTTGACCTTGAGGAATGTACTGTCCCGTAGGTATGTACTGTCCTTGAGGTTGCCCCCCAGGCGCAAACTGGGTACCTTGAGGTTGCCCTCCAGGCGATACTTGAGGATTTTGATGCTGCTCCCCAGGCGGTGACTGGCCACCTTGAGGTTGAGGATTGGGAATAGTACCCGACATCATGAGAATATCTTCTACACTCAATGGTTTAGTACCATTATTTCCAGTTAATAACCCTTGTTCAATAAGTTGAGGAGATGCTCTCGAAAAAGTACCAGAAAGTGACTGATACCCAGCGGGAACAGAAGGACCACCGTACAAAAAGGTTTCCGGAGATTGAGAAAACATGGACGACTATCTTGACATATTTAACGGAGGATAGTAACTCCTAGGTGTTGGGTGATAAGGAATACGAGGTGGTGAAAAACTTAGTCTCGGGTTTTCCAAAAAGTTAGTCAATGAAAGATACCAAGTACTACTCCTAGGTGGACTGTAAAAGATTGATTCACGCTCCCTAAGCTCTATAATAGGTTGATTTTCAGGGATAGGGATGCCTTCTTTTTCTTCCAGAGTAGCAAGTTCTTCAATAGCTATTAGTCCAGAAGGAAGATTTTGGGTAATTACTCTTTCTACCCTGGGTGAACCAGGACCACTCGAAGTTGGAGAGGTAAAACCCGATGTTGGAGTAGCAGCAATTTCAGTTTCAGGTTCATATATTTCAGGTTCTTCACCTATATCACTAGTAGATGAAACACTACCAGTAACTTCGGAAACAGACACAAACTATGGATTATAATATGCTACTAAAGCTTGAAAATCAGGATGTACCACCAAAGAAGACTCTCCTTCTTTAGGTGACCCAACTCTACTGTCTCTAGGAGTTACCAGGGCTCGTAGCCCTTCAGGCTGGCTTGGTGAAAACTCAGGAGGTTGGCCTCGAAGTCTAGGAGACTTCCTCGGTAATTCAGCCACGATTAAATATTTTAACTACTTCACACGAAAACAAAGTATAATCTCAATGAAAACCACCTAAAGCCTCTAAAGAACCAAACAAATTGAATCACACGCCTAAAGAATCTAGGAGATCAAACCACACACAAACAATAACTTTCCGTACTGAAAACACTAGTTGGTGATGAAATTCAACGTCGCAGAGTTCAATACAGAAATGGCGGTTGGAATAGTTACCCCGGCAACCTGCTTAATGAATAGACTCGCACAAGTTCCTCCACTAAACCGTCTTGAGTGAAGAGAAACCCCCAGAAAATCCAAGTGAGTCTAGCCGACGTCTGCTCCAGGTACAGTGGGATCTTCCCACCACTGTCACCTTAGGAAGAACCCTATAGAATATGGTCACTGTGGTCACCAACGGAAACAAATATACCTGAGGGAACAGTGTACGATCCGATACGCACGGAAGGGTAGAGTAGAAAGCTCAATCCCCTTGAAGGCTCCTTGACATAATCCAAGGTTTACCAACAAGTGACCCTAGGCTCCTCGACAATGGTTAATCCGAGGTTTACCGTTTTTAATACGTGAATATCTAGCGTCGTTCCCAATGAGGAAGGATTTATTCCCACACTGGTTCGGACACGATCTCGTGCTTCTCCTTTAAGAGGAGCTTTCCCAGAGCATAGATGCAACAATTGGATTTCTCTCCTACCGCAAGATACAGCTACTTTTTTGTTTTACTATCTTGGAGAGTTAATTACTCCCTACTCCAAGATACTAGCCTAAGCTATGTTGGTGTATTAGAGCCCTAGAAACAAAAAATTTGCTAGATTGATTTTATTTTAAGCGTGATTTTTATTGGCTTTTGATTAAGTCAAGAGGCGATGGAGATGAAACTTGTGGAAGACTCGACTCAAAATCACTAAAAAGATGCACTTAAGATGATTAAACAATCTTTTCTCTTCAATGAACTTCTAGCTAGGAAAGAGTTTGAGAATGCAATGCGTGTAAACACAAATCTTTCTTAACAAACAAATTAAAAGAAGATTTTTTGTTCCAATGCACTCAAAACGAGACAACTAGTTATTTGCACAAGAATTTCCTTTTTCATTCAAATGCTCAAATGCTACCAAAACAAACTTTTTCAAAAGAGATTTTTGTATTTTTATAAAAACGCTCAAAACTATGACTAAATCAAATCTTGAGAAAACTATGAACAAAGCAAATCTTAAGATCTACAAACTATAAAAAACTACTTGAAGTAAAAGCTTACAAAATATTTTTGTCTTTTCAATGATGTTTTACTTGGCGATAAGTAAACCAAGGACTAACTTGTCCAGAATCACAAATCAGTCAAAAAACAAGCGATCTTTTGTTCTTTTTTATAAAAGTGAAATCCAAACTTTTAACACAAGATTTTCGAAATTTTGGAAAGAGAAAACTCAAGATGGATTCCTCAACAAAGGTTGATTTTACAAATGGTCAGACTCACAAGAAGGCCAGTAAAAACCAAGGTGATCTGAGGTTTCTATGCTTCTAAGTTCTGAGCTACTACACGACCAAAATGAAAATCAAGACCGGCAACCAAAACTTCTAGGAATTTCACCTAAAACCCTAACACCAATAAAATTAGACGAAGGAAAGCTTTTGACAAGTCACAAGTAGGTCTAGGCAGAGGATAGCAACACCTAAACCAAGATAAAACTAATTAAAAGAGGAAAAAACAAGTTTTTCAAAAATTTAGCAGGGTCCGCAAGCTCAGAGTTTGCACAGGTGCGTGCACGCTCTGTGTGCAAAGTAAACATGCGTAGAGGTACGCATTGTGATACAAGCACAGGGTGCGTACTTCTCCTAAAGTTATGAAAAGCCAAAACAAACCTAGATCCACTAAATCCACCCAATTCCACACATAACAAGTCAAAAACAGAAACAAAAAGGCAAGTTTCTCAGGTCAAAGTGAAAACAAGGAAAACAATCAAGTCCCCAGTGGAGTCGCCATTTTGTCACACGGAATGAGTTGAGGTTGCAGACAAGATCGACCTTCCTAGTATCTAAAGATATCTAGTGACAAGCAAGCCAATCAAAAACTATCTTTCTCTAAATATGCAATTAAAAACAAAGACAAACAAGTGTTTTAGGCCTACGTTGGGTCCAATGCAAGTTTGTGGAAGCCTCGCTCCCTCACCCCAAATGAGCTTCCTTGAAGCGTAAGTCTGCAAACACAAAAAAGCAAACAAATTAAATAGCACCTAAAAAGCCAATGTCATAAAGCATATTCATCATAATGCTCAAGGAGATTATGAAACAAACCACATAAGACAACTTGTTGAGAAAAATGAATCTGATTGTATTAATTCAAATGAAGAAGAGCTTTACAACCTGTGCCTTGATGCTGTACAAGCTCCTCCCAGGGTCCGAAAAGAAGTCTCCTCTACTTTGACAAGTTTCACTCACTTCCAATATAACCAAAAGTATGTGATCTCTCCTCTCAAGTTACTTAAGGAAAGTCCAATTTCCATCAGCATTTACCCTCAAAATGTTTCAACTTCTAATCCTCTCCAGCAACTGACCCAATGCCTTAATTTATAGTGCAATGGAGGGAAGTTACTAGGTCCTCCTTCAAAGGGATAAAGCCCTCCTTCAAAGGGATAGCTCCTCTTATCAAGGGATTAGATCCTTCTCTTTTGGGATGCATGAACCACTTTGGAGCGAAAAATCCACGTCAAAATCCTTCTAGAAACATCTAGAATTAACCCAAAAGTGAGTTTTTTTAGGATAAACTTGCGCCTTTTTTACTTTTACAGGGGTATGCACCCACCCCTTTACAGACAGAGCGTGCAGATACGCAGGTAATATGAACAAAAGGTGTGGGCCCGCAGGCAAAAGTAGGAGAAAGTGCGGAACCAGAGTAATATTGATTTTCAATGTCTTTCTCTCATTTACAAAGCTTGACATGAAGAGCTAAGGTCTGAGACTTGCTTAGGAGGCTAGTATAAGTAATGATAGACCCATACTGACTGCAAATAATCCTGGTGACGATATTTTTTGTAACAGGTGGGATTAGTCAAAGATTTTGGTTTACTAGGAACGTTTTCCTTTCCTCCTCCAAACGTATCGCCTCCTTTTGCAACCATTCATATGATTTCATCAGACACTATTGTTCTTGATGACCCTTGGATCGTTCCTTCCAATTTTGAGGTGGACTCATTTGGTGATGCCATGCCCATGGGTCCATTTGAAGTTGCATATCAGGCGGTACAATCGTTTTCCAACTCTAGTTCAACTGAAATCGATCCAATGAATGTGGTCAATGAGGAATCACTTTCAATCTCAACCTCAGATTCAAAAACCTTTTCTAAAACTGTTCATACTGATGAGAAGATTCGTGAGATTTTATCTGTTGATGATTTACCATGCGAACATCTTCATCATCAATCTTCGTTTTTTCCTGAGCTTGATCATTTTGAAAATGATTTCTCGTCTATTTTTACCAATGATTATGTCAAGGAACCACAGAATCCATTGAAACATTCTGATTCTGAGTTGAATTTGGGAAACATTTCTCAAACTATTCCTATTGACATTTCAGTGAAGCCCGGAATTATTGAAAACATTCATATAGGTGCTTCTTGTACGGACATGGAAATCCAAACTTATAAAGCCCTATTTCAAGAATTATGCGATGTGTTTGCCTGGTCATACAAAGAATGCCAGGAATCGATCCATCAATTGTTGTCCATGAAATCAAAACTTACCCATATACTAAACCCGTCCGGCAACGTTTGCGTCAGATTCACCCACGAAAAGTTGCTGCTATTAAAGTTGAAGTTGAGAAATTACTTAAAGCAGGTTTTATATATCCGATCCCTTTAACGGATTGGATATCGAATATTGTTCTTGTTAACAAAAAGCAAGGAACGAGAAGAATATGTATTGATTATAGGGATATTAATCGATCCTATCCAAAGGACAATTATCCAACTCCCTATATCGATCAAATAATTGATGATTGTGCCGACAGTGAAATGTTCTCCTTTATGGATGGATTTTCCGGTTACAATCATATTAACATACTCCCTGCTGATCAACCAAAAACAGCTTTCATTTGTCCATGGGGGACCTTTGCTTATTGTAAATTACCTTTTGGGTTGAAGAACACCAGAGAAACTTTTCAAAGGGCTATGTCTTATGCATTTCACGACATCAAGCACATTATGCGGCCTTGTCTCGATGATTTACTTGCTCATTCATTACGTAGAGCCGATCATCTCACCCATTTACGAGCCATCTTTATGAGATGTAGGCATTATTGAATAAGGTTGAATTCACACAAATGTGTTTTCTATATAGAAATGGGTCGCTTACTGGGATTTGTTGTTTCAAAAGATGGCATTCGTGTCGATCCCTCAAAGGTTGAAGCTATTGTTAAATTAGCTCCGCCTTCGACTCTTCGCCAACTCCAAAGTTTGCAAGGGAAAGCAAACTTTTTACGTCGATTCATTCCTAACTACGCCGAGATAACGAAAGGTTTTACCAAGTTGTTGAAACAGAACACTCCATTCTTTTGGGATGAGATAGCTCAGAAATCTTTTGATGCACTTAAACATGCGTTGACCCATCCACCATTATTGCATCCTCCCAACTATAACCAGGATTACTTTTTGTACCTCGCTTCTTCTCATTCCACCATTGGAATGGTTTTAGTTCAGGAAGATGAATTCAATGTTGAGCATGTGATTTAATATCTTAGTCGAACTTTGAATCCAACTGAGCTTAAGTATTCGCATGTGGAGAAATTGGCTCTGGTAGCTGTTCAAGCTATCCAACGTTTTCGTCATTACATTCTACTATGCAAAACCATAATACTTTCTGACTGTAACCCTATGACATATATTTTGCCTAAACAATTGCTAGGGGGCAAGTATTCCAAATGGATTGTTATCCTGCAAGAATTTGACCTGGAATTTGAAAAATCCAAGTCAAAGAAGTCTTTGGTTTTTGCGAAGTTGATGTGTGACTTTCCTCGTACTGATACAGAAACTGTGGCAGAAGAATCCCTTGCGGATGAATCTTTGTTTCTTATTAGTACTCTTGATCCATGGTATGGGGATATAATTATCTATCTCCAAACCCAATCTTTTCGGCCTGAAATTTCACGATCTCAACGAAATGAAATCCATTTCCAATCCCAACCATACAAAATTATTAGAGATACACTCTATCGTCGTGGGCTGGATTCTATTTTTCGTTGTTGTTTAACTCATGAGGAAGCTGAAAAGGTTCTGAATGACTGTCACTTTGGAGCATGTGGCGGTCATATGTCTGGGTATGCCACAGCCCAAAAGATATCGCGCGCTGGTTATTTCTAGCCATCCTTATTTAAAGATCGTATCAATGCAGTCCAAAAATACCACAATTACCAAATTTTTGATCAAAATATGTGTGCTCCACCTGCTCCTCTCCACCCTATAATTGTCGTTGGTCCTTTCGCAAAATGGGGTATCGATTTTATTACATATAACCCTCACTCAGTCGGGGGGCATGTGTATGTTATCCTTGCGGTAGATTATTTTACCAAGTGGGCCGAGGTGATGCTTACATTTTCAGCAGACAGCAAAAATGCTGCTATTTTCATTTTCAATCATATAATTGCTAGGTTCGGTGTTCCTCAAGCGATTATCACTGATCATGGAAGCCATTTCCGAAACATCATGATGACAGCGCTCGCAGATAAACTTGGCCTGTGTCACGATAACTCTCCTCCATATTACCCACAGACTAATGGTCTGGTTGAGGCAATCAACAAAGTTTTAGTCACCATGATTTGACAAATCATTGGCATTCATCGGTTGAATTGGCATAACATGTTATTTTCAGCGCTTTGGGCGTACCGAACCTCAGTCAAAACATCAACAGGGTTCACTCCTTTTCAAATCGTTTATGGGTTGGAAGCCGTGTTACCCATTGAATGCAAAATTTCGTCATTGCAAATAGCCATAGAATTACTTCTAGCCACTTCGAAAGAGAAAAAACGTTTGTTGTACTTAGCTCAATTAGATGAGAATCGACGTGATGTTGCTTTAGCAATCGAGACTCACGCAAAAAGGATAAAATCTCAGTATGATCGAAATGTTACACCTCGTAATTTTTCGGAAGGGGACCTAGTTTTATTATACAATCAAGCTAACAATAAGCTAGGGGCTAGAAAATTCGTACCCATGTGGTATGGTCCTTTTGTTGTTAAGCGAAAGCTGGCTAAAGGGGCCTATGAATTAGTAGATTTTGACGGTGTCTCTTTAGGTAAACTTAGAAATGGGCTTTACATGAAAAGATATTATGCTTAAAGTTTAGTGTGGAGATTCTGGTTAGAATAGATTTCTTTCTGGTTGGTGTGTTTTAGATGAGAAAGTGTGCCTAGTTTAGAGAGTGTTTTGTCATTATTCCTCCTTATCTTGGTTTTACTCTTGATATTGCAAATGTTGACGTCTTCTCAAACATACATTGGTTTTGTTGATGGTGCCTATCGTAGTACACGTAATATTTCTTCCGCAGCTTGGGTTATCTATTTACCCTCCGAAGAGTTAGTATCTATGCATGGGGTAAGCCTTCGTCAAACAACGAATAACATTGCAAAGTATAGTGCAGTGATTGAGTTATTATCTGAATCCATCTCATTTGGGATTCGGAGTTTGATTGTAAGGTTAGATTCTGAACTCGTTGTATTACAGCTTAACAGGGTTTATGCCCATTAGAAATCCAGTATTATTAAGATTATTTTTGAGAGTTCGTCTCTTGGAACGTGAATTTGACTACATTGAATATCAACATATTCCAATATATTTAAACACATTAGCAGATGTAGTTGCTTCTCAAATGATAAATAGACATTTGCAATAATCAAGATAGTAAATTTAAAAGCATCCCATAAACATGTTATACAAGATAACCAGTAATAGCGATATATCATAGCATAGAAGTGTGTCAAAATATACATTGTCTTCGATCATAGGTTGAAAAACACCTTATGATCGACAAAAATGATAGCACAAAAAGATATAAATGTCATATGAAGTCTACAAAGGCGATCATCCTATCCCTGATGATGATCACGATAATAAACCACTGCTCGGGCTACCCTACAAAGGAACCTCCTAAAAGGTCCTGGGACCCCAATCACATAGCGTTGAAGCCTAAGAGGAATATCATCTATGCTAGTCTCTGGAATATCTACTGTTAAGCGCTCTAAATGACTCTCCAATTCGGCCAAGGTCTCTGTTGATTGGTCCTATGGGGCCAGTGCCACAGTAGCTGGGTGTCTTCTCTCATAGGGCGGGAGAGTGGCTGGTCATCATGGACCCACATCTACATTTAAAAACTTTTTACTATCAGTTTTTGGATGATTTAAAAACAAACAAAAAAAATATATATAAGTTAGAAAATGTTGAAAACAATTTTACCTGTATCATCCCATTGCTCTCCTGGTGGAAGATCCATGTCTGGATCACCACGATAATCCATCCTAGCATATGGAAAATCCTGTATCACAAAAAGTTGGTTTCCCAACCAGTGAAAATACTCAGGTGAGAATCGAAAAACCTCGGTGCCCTCCTCAGGATGGTGGGCCATGACTGCAACCCAGCGCATAATCTTGGGATCTCGGGGAAGTCCAGCCTCAACGGTAAGTTGTTGTGGAACTAGCATAGGTACCCTCTCTAGGGCAAAGCTCACAACTAAGTAACCATATCCAAAGTTCTTTAGTTGTCCATTCTTTGCCCTAGTCAATTGGCCTTTCACATTGGCCAACACAGAATCGCACCAGTTGAAGATGGTACCTTGGAAGCAGTCTACTTCCATGTGCATCTCGGAGCCGGTAGCTAACTATAATGTTGCGCTTCCACAAAGTTTGGTGACAGTAAAATCGATCACTTTAAGTTCAGGACTGGTGATGGTCTTCACATCTACCCATTTGTCCATAGTTTGGACATTGCAAAACTCTAGTCAGAGGCTAGTGACAGACTAGCCACCTGGCCTAGATCCAAATAGAGATAATCCTTCACCTCTCTTCGGCAAACCAGTCAGAAAATAAATGTCCTCTGGCTCGATTTCGAGCCGGTGTCCTCCAATGATGAAACATTGGTCCTGCGTGCTCCACCTGTCTACCAGCCATTGTAGAAAGTCTACCTATGCCCTCATGCCAGGTATGGCCCCAAAATTTCAGTAGTCCATATGCTCTTAAAGCCTGTAATGAAGGTGGATGGAGTAATGTGGCTTGATCCACATCTTCGTGTTCTCTTTCCCGCCAAATAAGCATATTGTCTATCTGCATTGCAAAATAGGCGGTTTATAATTTTGTGATTTCAAAACATTTGGGCAGAAATGAGAAATTATAGGGTTTCAAAATGCATTTCACAGGGTCCACACCCACCGCGTTAGGGACAGTGCGTAGGTTTACACTCGTCCTTAAGGGTAGGTGTGGGACCTTGACTGTTTCATTTATACGAAAAATTCGGGGTTCTCAGGGTATACATGCTATGCCTGCGCAACCACCGCGAGCGATTTTTAACCATAATTTTCCTCAAAAATGAATTTTAAAGCCCTAAAAATGAAAATGAAATGGATGAAATGCAAGTCAGGGACGATGTGGATTACCTGGAGAGGACGGTTCTTGATTCCAGTGGGCGGATTTTTCGCAATCTTCACAAGAAGTTTTCTTACCAAAAGCTCTTACTTTTTAATCCAAAGCCAAATGGTGAAAATGAACTTGCAAAAGCCCTTTTTATAAGATTTTTTGAATAAATGAATTTTTAATTTATTTATTTTTCACTTTATAAAGGTCACTTTTGGTACATGTTTATTAATTTTTAAATAGATATGAGTAATGTTTGCAGTTTTTGTGCAGAATATTGGGTGTTCAAAGAGAATTGGTCATTTTCAACAAAATGCATAGGAGTCATCTTTAAGCTCTTTTCTGACTCGTAAAATATGAAAATATTGCCGAGTTTTTCTTTTTAGACTCGTTAAAATGGAATTAAAAAGATGGTCCACTTACATCTCTTTTCTGACCGTATAAACATGAAAAGATTACCGGACTTCGAGTTCGATATTGGTAATAAAACGATGTGTTTTCGATCGCTTTTTTACTTTTTCAGATTGAAGGCACTAATTATGAAAATTACTCCTTGATCGTAATGGTCAAGCGGTTCTCTCAAGTATTATTTTATACTTTTTCGGGCTTGGGAGACACAAATTTACGAAAAAGGACAACCATGGAGTTTTCTTAAGTTTTTCTTCTGACTCCCTAAAATTGAAAAACGCCGAGTTTCTCCTATAGTGGACTCGTTAAAATTTAACAGTAAAGGACCTATTCAATTACAAACAGAAACGGACCACTCCTTCTTAGGGTTCGAATCTTAAACTAAGTTGGACTCATCTGAAAGATGAGCTTATAACCAAGCAAATGTTATCCTCCTCAAGCTTGTCAAAAATAAAGAGGTACTTGCCAGAAATGGTGGGGGAAAAGAGAGAAAAATGAACTTGATTGTTATACTTTGTCTTTTGAAAAGCAGTCAACCACTCTTGAACACGACACTTTTCGTTCACTTGGGTTGGGAAATCCTTTACCTAAAAATTAATCAAACCATATTGAAAGTTTTCAGTCGGTTTATGGGTATTAGCTTTGGGTCAATTGTAACCAAACCATCTGCAGTGTCATTATGTGATCAAGAGGTCAGTTCAAATAAACCATTCATTTGCGAAATATTTGTCATCCATTTTGACCATCCCTGAGTTAGTCCTTGCCAAATACATTTCTTCAAAACTTGATCTATGATTTCGTGTTGTGGGATTTCCTGCAATGGATCACTTTCTATTGACTCCAACTCATTATCTAGGAAGATGATCTAGAAATCGTCAGTACCTTGGAATCTACATGCCTCAATGGCAG
>APFE030652700.1:14657-58543 GCA_000404065.3 Pinus taeda
TGTTCGACACCGACTCATTCATTCACATCTCATGGATTGTGCTGGGTACTTTGAGAACCATTGACATTACTGGTGGTCTCTCTCACGCTTGTTAACCGTTTACATCATTGACTGGTAATCAAGTGGTTTCTACCATGTTCGACATCGACTCATTTATTCACATGGCTAGAATCGTACCAATTCGGGAAGTAGAGATGAAGACCCTGGATCTAGTTCCCACCATCCAGGCTGCGAGGAGTTTTGTATTCATTATATTGTACTATTCATAAATATATGGTTGCGCCCATACTGTGTCTACATATGTCTATACTTGTGATGTATTACAAAATCATTCCTGTATCAAAGCAGTTTAGATAGTTTCTAGTCAGTTTTGATCTGAGTATGGGAATGCCTACCTCAGCGATGATATGATCATATATATGTATATTTTGCATTGAATGTTTTTACAGGTTCCGACCAGGGTATCCACAGGAAGATCCTTGAAATGATAAAGCACTTCACTCTTCATAGATGATAAAACTATCCTCATCTATTACAGACTTCGCACTTTAGGGGGAAACTTGTTACATGATGGACGTATATAACAACTCAATGTATATTCAACATGGTGGTATGATCATCGCTAAGGTATCAAGCATCACAAAGGAAGGGGGAAAGATCAATCACAGCGGGTAGGTGGTAACTGAGTTCAGTATTTCACTGGGTGATTCAATAACCGTGGGCAGTTGGAAAATGAGCCATTGCTTCTACGAATCCCCTCATCCTATCCCAGCTATGGAGGAAGCATGCACTAATGATTGGAAGTAGTCACTTTGATGAGCGTACTCTAAGGTGTAGTAAATGCTCTCTGTTAGGCTTGGTTAGGGGTCAAACGGGATGGGTTGGTTAAGTGTCGATCGGGAGAAAATTGTCACCATGACTTTTTGTAATCAATATGAGTCTATCACCACTCATACATACCTCCATTGCAAGTATTAAACCTCAGCTCTACATATCAAGCTTTGAAAATGAGAGAAAGTCCTCAAAAATCTCTAAAATGCTGGTTTCACACTTTCTCTTAGCCTTACCTGCGGTGCCGCACTCACTGGTCATGTTCCCTGCGCACCTGACCGCTCTGTATCTGCATATATGGGTGCAAACCCCTGTAAAAGTGAAAAGGCACAAGTTTATTCTTGAAAACTCACTTTGAGTCAATTCTGGAAGCTTCTAGAGGGAATATTGCATTGGCAAGTTTGCTCCTTGAGGGCGCATGCATCCCATTCCTTAAGGAGCTAACCCCTTGATGTGAGGAAATTATCCCCTTGAAGAAGGACTCTATCCCTTCAATGGTGGACCTGTAACCTCCTTCCCTTGCACTATAAAATGAAGCCTTGGGCTAGTTTCTTGGGAGGTTGAAAGCTGAATATTTTTGAGGATATATGTTGCTAGAACTTAGTCTTCCTAATTGAGCTTTTGAGAGGAAATATCACATACCTTTTGATCTCATTTGGGAAAGAGTGATGCTTGTCAAAGTAAAGGAGATTCTTGCCTGGACACAGGGAAGACCTTGTACAGCACCAAGGCACCAAGGTTGTAAATTTCTTCTTTCTCAAAGTTAATACAATCAATTTTATTTTTCTCAATAAGCTGTGTTTAATGGTTTATTTCATAGACTCCTTGATCACTATGATGAACATGATTTATTATATTAGCTATGCAGGTGTTCTTTGATGTGTGCTTGTTTGTGTTTGCAGGTTATTAAAAAGATATTCTTTGAAGCTGTTGGAGCAAGGTTGCCACAAACTAGCGTTGGAATTGAGGTAGGGTATAAAACACCTCTTAGTTTGTATTAATGAATTGAAATATGTTTAGAGAAAAGTAGATTTTTTTTTCCTGCTTGTTGCTAGATATCAATTTATACTAGGGAGATCGGTCTTGTCTGCAAGAACGATTTATCCGCTTAACGGATGTGGATGTGTGGCTCTTACTGCACCACGTGATATAGTGGCAGTGGTAGGTTATTGAAGGGGTGGTAGGCAGTAGGTGATTGAAGGTGATATAGTGGGGGTGGTAGGTGGTATATTTAAAAGAAATCTATATAACAAATCTATAGAGAGAAACATCTTATGCAATGAAGTTGAAATGTTTTTTTAATGAAATTCCAAAGAAATCAAAAAGAAATCACTAGTATTTTGATTATTCAAATCAATTGCAAAAACTATAAAAGAGAGTTGTAAAGCTAACATAAGAATATCAAAACTATAAATGGCTAGGATTAATATTTCTATTTGATTATTCAAAAACAACTAATAGAGAACTTTGCTACGTATTTTCTAATTAAAAAATGCCATTGTTGCTATCTAATCTAAGATCAAACTAAGATAAGAAAAAAATCTATGAATTATGAAATGAACATGTGTGAAAATGTTACAGCAAATAACAACAAAAAGGAAAATATAAAAGTTAAAAACCCTCACTATTTGCAGGGGCCCTCCACAAACAGGTGGTCTCAAGCTTCAATGAATAGTTAATTGTGCATCAAGTCTTCAATGTACTTCTTCATTAAAAAGGAATGAAAATAGAGTTTTTAAAATGTGATAGTCACCTCAAAAAGACCCCCCTCTTTGTTTCAATGGAGTTTTTATATAGTGATTACAATGTAACTTCATGGAGATTCATATGGGTAAAGATCAGAACTGAATGGACACCCGGTTTCCACAAATTTGAAGAAGCACAGTCCATTCCAACCTCTATTTGCAATGTTTTCTCACGCAACCTGAAAAATAGGGCTCCAAAGAACTTGAAACATCTCCCAAATGGTAACGAATTCAACAAAATAGTTCATGGAAAACTTAATTGGGTCCATTATGAACAAAACCCATGTTTTTTTTTCGACATTCGCTTTCATTTGCTCAGAAACTGCGTTTGAAGTTGACTTGTCAAAACTGCAACGATTTTCCTTTGATCTTTGCCTGGAGATCCACACATGCAAGCTGGGTGGAATTTGACCACTACAAATCCATATTGAACTTTTAGAAACCAATTCCAAGTGTCACATTTCGTTATAGAGTGGTGCTACTACCTCAACCATGGAGGTAGCTATGGAAACTTGATAAATTTGCAGCAACTTGAACTTGCTAACTGTCATTAGTAAAACCATGAAAAAATCTTCTTAATTCATTAAAAATAAAGGAAAATGATGTTAATTAACCACTTAGACATACAAAGACACATTTTGAAGAATTATGGTAAAAATGGTGGCACATGAGTGAAATGGTGCAATGGATGGCTGGAAATAATGGCTTAATGAATGACAAAGTCAAGTGAAAATGATGACAAATTAGTAACCCAACACAACCCTCCTGGAGTCTCGATGTGTAGTGGCCTTAATGGACTAAGGAACTGCTAGTGAGAAGTACATAAGTGAAGGACTGATAGGAAAAGATACGACATAGAAGCTACAACGAAATTTTTTATTATGTCTTGTATACCATAGACTGTTGTATTATTCAGATTGGTGATTGTACAATATCATACAATTTTGTTATTAAGTGTGTATATTTGTGCATATATGATTTAATGCTTTATATTTACACTTTGAAAAGTAGTTTATGGTTGAGATTCTTTTTTTGTTAGCGTCAGTGATTTTAAGACTCTAACCTAGACTCAACGTCGTGGAACTTCAACAGTACACACCCCACTATTGGACCGTCAACTAGTTCTCTAACAGTTAGAACTACTTTAACTCACAATAACTTAAATTCAATGAAATAGATTGCTAGAAATTAGCAATCAATCATAATAAATTAAACTCAAGTGTCCCCTTATCTAATTAACTAAGTTAAATAAGTGACAAGTTCCATGTCACCTCAGTTAACTACCTCCAAGTATTTTATTGAAATTCAAATTCAAATTTTGATCTAGTTTGACCAAGGGAAAGTCAAAACTAGATTTTCTTGCTGTATCTTCAACACTTCCTCTCAGAAAGAAGGGGATTATCTGATACCCCTATCCTGCCTCTATGGAACTCGAATTTTCCCTTTGACTATATACATCTTATTCCTTCACAGGAATTTACTCCAACAACATAATCTTCCTTTTCACAGAACCTCGAAGATGGTGATATCAGATGTCGATATGCTTGGATCGATCATGAAATACAGGATTCTCGGGGAGTTTGATACAACTCTGGTTATCACAATAGGATCGATCATCTAACCAAATAACCCAACAAGAATCTTTCTCATCCATATTGTGTCACATGTTGCTTGACTTGCATCCATGTACTCTGCTTCTGCTGAGATGACTGCCACAGATATCTTCTTCCAATTGTACCAAGAAACTATTGTTGACCCAACACTAAAAATTCCTCTTGATGTGATCTTCCTGTCTGATGGACTCCCCACCCAATCTGCATTTGTGAAGCCTTGCAGCTTCACTCCCTCTATTTGTCTGTACCAAAGACCAAATTGAATGGTGTGTCTGTACGTTACCTAAAGTGGCATCCTCTTTTCTCCAACTACCTGCTAGAAGAGTGTCCATGGGTTTGTTTCTCTCCATCTGTAACTTATTCAGTATCTCATTGGCATACTTTCCCTAAGAGACAAACAATTCCTATTCTCCTTGTCGTACTTCCAAACTAAGGAAATAATGCATGAACCACATGTCCTTCATCTCGAATTCTCTTGCAAGATCCTCTTTGCAAGCGCTGATCAACTTCTCATCACCGGTTAAAATTAAATCATTGACATATAATACTATAATCAATCATTTACCTTCAACAACAATATGGTAAAGTTTTGCATATGCTTCACTTTTGGTGAAGCCCAACCCAGTGAGATAGTTGTCAATCTTGGTGTACCAAGCACAGGGTGCTTGCTTCAATTCATACAATGCTCGCTTGCATCTACACACATGTGAGTCTCTATCAAAGGTCTCAAAACCTTCTAGTTGTTCAATGTACACCTCTTCCTTAATAACTTCATTGAAGAATGTTGTCTTCACATCCATCTGGTGGATATTCCATCCCATCTGTGTTGCAAGTGATAAAATTGATTTGATTGAAGATTACCTTTCTACTAGATCAAAGGTCTCCTCATAGTCAATTCCTTCTACTTGAGAGAACCCCTTGGCCACAAATCTGGCCTTGTGTTTCTTGATTGTTCTGTTTGCTACTTGATTCACCTTGTAGATCCATCTCGAACCCACCACTGATTTGTCCTCTGGTCTTCGAACCACTTCTCAAACATTGTTTCTGATAATGGAATCATATTCCTCTACCATAACATCAACCCATATTGGTTTCTCTATAGCTTCTTCGAATGAGGATGCCTCAGTCTCTACAAGCTTGCTCACCAGAGCCATGTAGCCAATGTACCCATTTGGTGACCTCCTCTACCTGCATTGTGATGTGGGTGCTCCCACATTCTCTCTAGCATCATGGAATAATATGTCATCTTCCCTAGTTCGTTTCCTTCCATATTTGGATGTCTCTTCTTGAGTGGATGTCTCCACTCTCTGCTCCTCTGCTTATGGTTTCTTCAAACTTTCCTGGGGTTCTTATTTTGGTGCTAAAATCTCCTCAACTAAATGCAATTGAAGCTCCCTCTCAAGAGAACACCTCATTTCTTTCTCCTCATCAAACTTCACATCTCTACGAACAACTATAATCCCGAGAGATGGAAAGTACACATGATAGTTATGAGGTGTTTTTGTGTACCCCACAAATATGCCCAACTTTGTTATTGGATCTAGCTTTCCTTAAGTCCTTGGAAACATGACAGTAAAATGATGATCCAAAGATCCTCAATTTTGAAACATCTAGTTTCTTCCATGAAAAATATTCCTCTGGTGTACTCGTGCCAAGAATCCGATAGGACTGATGTTCTGCAAATAGATTGTTGTGTTGCATGCTTCAACCCACAAGTGTAGTGGTAACCCTTGGTCATGTAACATTGTCCTTTCTTCTCCCATAATAATTTTTTTCTTCATCTCAACCACCCCATTTTCTGTGTTTTATGGGGTGCTATCAACTCCCATCGAATTCCTTCCTTTGCATATAAATTTTTAAACTAATTTGACATATAATCACCTCCATTATTGCTCATGAAAGCCTTCACTTTATTTACAATCTCTTTCTCAACAAGTGATTTTAATTCAACAAACTTGGAGAATTTTTTGTCTTTCTTCTGCATGAAGAAGATATAGCACTTCCATAAGAAATAATCTACAAATATTACATAATACCTGCACTTGATAGTAGAGGTTGTCGAGAAAGGTCCACACACATCAAAGTGAATCCTTTCAAGGACTTCTTGTGCTTTACTATTCCAATCATTGAGTTTTGATTTCGTATACTTCCCCAAAGTACACCCTTTGCATGTATCTAGCTGCTCTAGTGCTCCTTTGGGAATTCCTAAAGAAATATGTTGCATGATTTTCGGAGTGCTATGATGCAAATGGCCAAGTCTTCTATGTCATAATTCATCAATATCTCATCTATGCACCTTCTCTTGTTTTGTGCTCAATGTTGCACAATATTTCACATCTAATTTGTAGAGGTTCTTCACACGAACCCCGATCAACTTCACTTGTCTCATGGTGATGTGTCTTAGGAAATCCTTCCCTTTTCTAAATATCACATCGTATCCACGACCTTCCGACATAGAAACTAAAACAATATTCTTCTTTAGACCCAGAACATACATGACATCCTTGAGTTTGAGAGGGGAGCCAAACTCCCTCTAAAAAGTAATTGTACCAATACCGGTCATGTTATACCTTCCATCATCTCCCATCTCAATGAGCATCTGGAGGCCTTTCTCTTCCAAGTCACTGAAAAATTCTCAGTTTCATGTCATATGGAATGAGGCTCCACTATCCAGATACCACACACTACCCATCATCGTTCTCACCATACATGTGATGAGGATGAAATCAAGCTCGAACTGTGAAGCCAAATCTTCACCTGTTTCTCCTCCTGAGAGCTTCTTGTCTACCTTTTTATGTGAACACTTCGTGGCATAATGTCCCAATTCATGACAATGAAAGAACTTGATTTTGGAGAAGTATTTCTTCTTTTCCCCTTGACCAGATTCTCCTTTGGATTGGGATTGCTTCCCTTTCCCTTTATTTTCCTTTCCAACCAAGGCACAGTTCTCCTCATCCTAAACCTTGGATGAGGTCCCATCTCTAGTATTCTGCCTTATCTCCTCCTGTACCAATTATGACCAAAGGTGTTCCCAATTTGGTAGTTTCTCCCTCCCATTCACTGAATCCTGGTAGTTGTGCCAACTCTTGGGAAGGCCTAGAAGGGCTAGGCTCACGAGATCATCCTCCATAACAGTAACCCCAAATCCTCCAAGTTCATCATGATATTGTGTGAACCAGCTCAGGTATTGTTGAATAGATTCATTCTTCTACATCTTGATATTCTAAATCATGTCCTTAAGCGTCAACTTCCTATGGTCGCTACTATTCTGGAAAAACTATATTAGTTATTTCTGCATTGCATACAGGATTTCTTTCTCGTGGAGATTGGAGAATATGTGATCCTTCACACCTTCCAATATGATTCTCATCAACTTGGTTGCATACTTTTTTCATTTTTCCAGCTCTTGAACATCATCTCCTGGTGGTTTTGGGATCTCAATATCTATGAATTCCTTCAACTCATTATCCTCCAGCACTGCCTCCATGCGGTCCCTCCAAGCCACAAAGTTTGAGATTCCCTCAAGGGAATACTCAAGCCTTAGACCATAGAACGTCATCCTTCTAGCTCTAAAGAATTGATCCTGCAAATTTGATTCTCCTATGAGGTCAACTTCGAATTCTCTTCTCTACTGTGAATCCTACTCTAATACCATGTAGAAATTCTATGTAGATTCAAAACTTCTCATGTAATTTATTAAAACATAAAACTTGAATCTACTCTACTCATTTGCTGAAAGAAATTAACGATCAAGAAAGGAAATCATAGACATGTGACATTAATCAATAAAAAAATATGGGTAATTTTCTAGGGGAAATAAAATTCTCAAAACCCCTTCCTATTTCTATTGAATTAATCATAAAATAGAGAAGAAATACAATGTTTGCTCAAGACTAAGCAACCTCTACACTAGTATAGTCTATCTCACTACTTTATAGACTAACCCTGGCCAACGCTTAACCAAATTGCTTGCTTTCCAAGCTCCTATTTTCTTTCTTTGTTCCTTGAGTAATTAGCCCCTATTAATTTGAGAAATTGCTCCATGAGAATTGCCCAATTCTTGTAGGTCCTTGTCTAACTGCATGCACCACATGTACACTTCGAAATACTCTACAATTGATAGTACATTGCCCTTGAACTCCAATCTACACTGGGTAACTCAATTTATCTTCATGCATCAATTATTCTAGGTTGATTGATGAGCTAAGTGGTTTATCAATAAGGTACACGCCCCACTATTGGACCCTCCACTAGTTCTCTAACAATTAGAACTGGTTTAACTCACAATAATTCAAATTAACTAAAATAGATTGCTAGAAATTAGAAACCAATCATACTAAACTAAACTCAGGTGTCTCCTACTTGAATTAACTGAGTTAACTGAGTAACAAGTGTCATGTCACCTCAGTTAACTACCTCCAAGTATTTTACTAAAAGCTGAAATTCAAATTTTAATCTAGTTTGACCAAGGCAAAGTCAAAACTATATTTTTTTGCCACATTTTCAACTATTACTATGCATTTTTCACATTCAGCAGATGAGATCTTTAGTGGCCCTCTCTAAAAATGGGGAGAGAAGTCTTCATTCAACATTGGTTAGTCCTTTTCCCTTGATGTCGAAGGGGGAGAGAAGCTTGGTGTTTGGAGACAAATGCTTGGTGAGAAGCCTTGGTATTTGTAGGTGATTACAGGTGGTGACCAAACACCAAAGTGGTTTCCATCAAGTACCAAGGGGGAGATTGTTGGCATTATAGCTAATGTGTTGTCCTTGATGGAAACCTACTTAATAAAGATGTCAACAAACATGATATTTATGCATACTAGTACAAATGTTACAGGTGATATGGACAAAGGAATGACAATGCAGTAACAAGTGGACATTAAATGAGAAGTTTGAGAAAGTATATGTGATTCCTTTAAATAAAGGTTGTGTACATACGGAGGTCCTATGATTCAAAGTCACATACAAAATCCGAACTATGGTAATCTAGATATCATAGTTCATTACCATGGTATTGTCCCATAGTAATGTTTGTTGTAATGGTTATTTAATCCTGCCAACATTACCAAGGTATTTACCTAAGGTATTGGTTGAGGAAAATACTATATAAATAGATGGAGATCAAGGTGTTGGGGTGCAAGTATTGGGTTGTCTATGAATGATTTGATCCAAAACATGTGTGAACCAAGGAGCATGGAGGAGGCTCAGATCTGATAGATATGAAAGTATAGTGAAACATAAGAATGATACTTTCTTGATATACTTATGCTTTTAATGTTATATATGTAGCTATAATGATGAATTAATCCAAATGAAGTGATGTGTGTCGAGATCAAGAATTAACAAATGTTGTGAATTGTAGCAAAGGTATAACTCAATAATTTCATATATGTACATTGGTGTATTTATGATAAGTCGCATACATACGAGGAACTATTTTTTTTTAAGTTGTGTATTAATTATGTGAATTTATTATGTATCCCAAGATTTATACACAGGTGTTATGCACGATAGTCATGTACATGCATTTATATGTTTTGTGGAGGTTGTGCATATATACTAGGGTTTGCATTATGGCTTAATGATGACATTTGTTCAGTTATATTCTGATTTTTTTTGTCTTTTGGTCATGTCCCTATCTTGATTATCCTTGTATGACAATAGTTATTGGGTTGGTTGTTCATGATTGGAATATTGGTTAGTTATGATGCTAAAATTTGGTGATCTGTAATTTATTCAGTGATCTGTAATTGGTTCACTGATCTGTGATTGATTCAGTACATGATTTAGTAGTTGTTTTAGTAATATAGTGATTCAGATTCAATTGTTAGTGATTTGATATGTGTATGCAGGTATGATACAAAGGATGCACGTATTGTTGTTCTTCTTAAGAACTGTAGCATATACATTTTAATGTATATGTGATCAGGGTTTGCATGAACAACACTATGTTTTTGTGATGATGAGCAATGTATGATTTGGTATATGATTATACATTGGTATGATCTGTTGATTTATATCTATTATGGATTTGTTTAGTAGTGGATTGAGATTCAGTGATTGGTTTCATGGTAATACAATGATTCCGTTAGTTTAGTTTTTTATTTCAAAATACTTACTTGATATTGAGCTTAATGTTGGAAGTGGGTCTAGTATGAAAATATGATTAAAAGTGGGCTACAAGTTTGATGTTTTGAGTCAATGGATCTAGTATGAAATATTGTGAAACATGGTACAAAAAGGGTACTAAAGGGTTGGAGCCTTTAGTAAGGGAGTCGAGGCTTCCTTCCAGTAGTAGCTAATAAATTTGTTCAGGGAGTTGTTGCTCCCTTCTGATAGGAGCTGGTAAATGAGGTCAGGGGATTGGAGCTCCCTTTCAGTGGGTGTTGGAGAAGGTTGTAACCTTCTGTAGGTGGGTCCCTTCATGTTGGTAAGAGTCTACACCAATACAAGATTCTAAGAAAATTTCCTTTACATAATAAGAAAGAAGATAGAGACAAAAACAACGGTGCTTTTCTCCCACATTGGGCTTCCACCTAAAAATCCTGGTGTTATGAATTTTTTTAAAACGAGGCTATGTAGATCGATGAGAAAACCCATTCAAGATTAAACCATCAAGGTGAAAACTCCAAGGATTGGGATTTAATGATGTGTCCAGACATGGGGTTATGAAGGAACAAGATATCCTCTATAAGATATGCCATTGGTTACAATACTTTCATACCTTTATCAAGTGTTAGGATGTACTAATAATTTGTGAATTTGAAGTATGCAATGATTTAAAATAAAACCAATGAGCATAATAATCAAAAGAAAGGGACTCCTATGACAAAGAAATTCCACCAAATTACATCATGCTAAAATATTAAAAGGTGGGGAAACCATCGACCAGCCAAGTGCAATTCAAAGGGGGGAACTTTCCAAAAATTCTAATGAGGGCCCCTTCAATTTTACCAAAATGTAGGGGATTTGTTGGCAAACCAACAGGTTGTTAGTGGTTGTATATTATATATTCTCTATTTTGTGCATGTTACATATTTCATGCATGAAATTGTAACTTAATAAATCTAGAAGACTAAAGAAAAATAATCTGCATAGTATTGATTTTGGATTTTTAAGTATAATTTTATCAGATCTATTGTCATAAATTTCCCAGTGAAATATCCATGGCATTTTATGGATCACATTGGTATTGAAGTATGATTAGTTGGGTATATTGTGGGGAGTTAAAGGGGATCCATATCACTTAATATGAAATTCATAAAATCCCAGTCATGGCCAATGAATGAGTGAATAACCCTCATGATCCCATAAAGGAGAGGTTTGCAGGACTAGAAGCACAATTTGCATATATAAACCATAGAGTGATCCTTCTCATGTTGGTCGTGAATAATAAGATCGATCTATTTAGAGAATATGGAGGTTTTAATTCATAGATCCAATTAGAGGGGCGATAAGGAGATCGAGAAGAAACAAAGAAGAAGCAAAAGAAATAACACAAAAAAGATCAACTTAGTTCAAGTGTTGTGGACCATTCATAATCCTTGTTCAAAATGGAAGTGAAGATGATAGTAGACCATATTAAAGTGACATTGATGCTTCAAGGTTAAATCATTGGTTGCAACAATTAGAAGTTTATTTTAGTGTTCATCATATAGAGGAAGAACAAAATACTTCATTTTCTCAATTGAAATTAGAGGGCCATACCCTGAATTAGTGGTAATGTATATGGAGACCTTGAGGTTGGAGGGAGATCCTCCAGTGATTAAGTGGGAGGATTCCAAAACCCACATAAATTCACAATATTACCCTATTGGGTGTGTATAGGATTGGTGGATCTGGTGGCATTTCTTTAGGAATAAGAAGGGGCAGAGTGTGTAGGGGTACACCACCGAATTTAGGAAGATGGTCATAATGACGGATATCTACCTAAAGAACACAAATGTGATCGTAAAGTATCTAGGGGTTATGCACATCCATTCTGGCAAAAGAAAGTGATGTTGTTCAAAACTATATTGATTGATGATGCTTGTGTACAAGTACAATAACTGGAGAACATAGGAAGAATAAAAGGAAATGAAGTGAGTTGAAGTAGAAGGATCACCAAGATGCTTCTAAAGAGGGTAATAATATATGGAAAGGGGGGAAAGATAAACATAGGGAAGAGATAGCACATTGGTGCAAATATCCCAACAACCACTACAACCATTGTAACATTGATGATCATATAGAGGAGAATTACTAGAAGTTTCGTCTAGAGTTTAAACCAAAGAACAAAAATAAATATTCAAAGAAGAAGAACCTCGTGGCCACTTATTCAAGCAACCGAGTTGAAATAAACTTGGTTGTGGATGAGAACATCATTTTCAAATCAATGTAGAAGGGGGTGAATCTAATTAGCCTTCAACAACATGAAGAGAATAAAAATTCCAAACTCTTCCATATAAAAAAAACAAGTCAAGAAGACAAATATTGATGATCCATTCAACTCAAGGTTGCAAGTGAATCTCATTTCAGCAAGGTTGATCAAAATTTGGGATTGAAATTTTTTATCATCCAACCCCATATCTATTAGGATGGTAAATAAGGATGTGGAAATAAAGGTAACCTAATAGTACAAAATAGGATTTTCTATCAGTGTTGATTTTATTAATGAAGTAGAACCAGATGTAGTTCCCTTTGATGTATGTGGAGTGGTGTTTGTAAGTTCCTATATGTACATGTAGGATGCATTCTTCATGTGGAGAACCAACCAACACCACCCCATCAATGATGGAAAATTCTTCACCATCAACGAGTATAAGGGGAAGTCAAAAAGTGTGCCAACCAAGCTAAGAAACCAATCAGTTATAGGAAGAAGTATGTTTTACTATTTTTAAGCGAAAAAATATTCTATAGAAGAAATACTGAGAGAAAAGTCATACCTAGATGGGTATACAAAGAAATAGAAGAAATAACTGGAAAAGTTGCTATAGGCATACATGGATCTATTTCGGGAGCCGAAAGGGACATTGCCCAAGAGGGAAGTGGAACATTGGGTTGTATAGGAAATCCATTATAAAATCACATGAGGTGAAGAAGAAATTACAAAATTTATTGTAAAAGGGTGTCAATGAACTGAGTACATCACTGTGTGGGCCACCCATCATCATTGTGCCAAAGAAGGATGGGACTTGGTAGTTGTGTATAGATTACAGAGCATTAAGAAAAATTACACCCAATAATAGGTACCCCCTACCCAAGATAGATGATTTTTTGGATCAGTTACAACAATCCAAATAATTCACCAAGCTGGACTTAAAGTCAATATATCACCAGGTTCGAGTTAGAGAAGAAGATACCTAAAATAATTCCTTCAAAAATAGGAGAGATTTGTATGAGTGGTTAGTCATGTTATTTACCATATGAAATGAAATAGCTACATTTATGAGGTTAATGAATGATATATTATTCCCTTTTATAGATTAATTTGTTATTATTTATTTGGATGATATATTGGCATACAATTCCACCTAGGAGGAGCACGTCTCACATTTTATTCAAGTGTTAGAGACACTAAAGAAGCACCAACTGTTAGAAAATATCAAAAATTGTGAGTTTGCATAATAGTGTTTGATGAATCTAAGGTATGTGATAGGTGGAGGAGAGCTAAAGAGAGATCCATCCAAGATGGAGGTCATCCTTAAGTGGTCGGTACCTACTAATTTTTCTAAAATCGGAATTTTTGTTGGGGCATCATAGTACTTAAGAAAATTCATAGCCTCATTTTTAGTGGTAGAAGGGCCACTCATGACATAACAAGTGGCAAGAGTTTCTAGTGGGGAAAGAGCCAGTAGAGGACCTTTAAGGAGCTAAAGAAGAAGGTCAATCAAGCACTAGTTTTAGCATTACATAACTTGCAAGATCCCATTAAGGCGGTATTTATAAGGGAGAAAGGCATGTATGCTACCATTTTGAAGTATTTAATTGGGTAGCTCTTAACTACCCTAACTTTGACAAGGAGCTCTATGAACTAGTGTAAATTGAAAAGAAATGGAAACACTATTTCATGTGAAAGGAGACAATAATCCACAAAGATCACCAGCTATTATAGTATATATAGGACCAGAGTCATTAGGGAAATTTTGAGGTCTAAAATGGGCCTCGTAAGGAAAATAATAAAATAAGGGTTATGAATTTTTAAAGGAAAGAAAGAAAACTACATTTATTCTTGTATTTTTTACTTATCTCCTTATAGGTTTACTCAAATTTAAATTCTATAAACTATTGGAAGCATAATCGGATTCCACATCCAATGAGTACCCTCTTTGCATACTTTTGTGTATACCCACAAAGAAGAAAAATCAAAATACATGAAAAAACATGCTTGTAAACATGTGTTTTCATGTATTTTGATTTTTTCTCAGTGTGGGTCTACTCAAAACTATGTAGAGTGGGTACTCGTGTTGGCATTATGATACAGGTGTTGTCCTTGATGGAAACTCACTCAGAGGTATGATACAAGTGTTGTCCTTGATGGCAACTCACTCAAATGACAGATCATAGTGCAGCAGGTCAAGAGAGAGGTATATGCAGGTTAACCTTGATGAAAGTGCGTATACATGTGGGTTTACAGAACCAAAAGGTGTGTATACGTACACATGCAAGTTCACAAAAGGAAAGGCGAGTACATGTTGGAAAACTAAGTTTTGGTCCATGGTATTGAGACTGTGGTATTTGGTCCACGATATTTTGGTATTGGTCCATGGTATTTGGTATGAAGTGTTGACCCCAGGTATTAGGTCTAAGGTATTGGTTCTACGTGGTTTTGGACCATGGTATTGAGAGAGGCCTAAACCTATATAAGGAGAAGATCATTAGACCAAGAGGAACAAGTGTGCAAGTGATGAATATCTGATGAAGTGTGAGAACTAGTATGTTGGTTATGGGGTTGTGATTCTTTTCTCGATCTGAACCAAGGAGGCACCTATACAGTTGATAAAGGTTGATGGACCAGGATCATGAAGACTAAAATGCATTATCATTATATGGTATGATCATGAATAGATCTAAATACGGATGCATGTCTTATCCTTTATATCTTATGTTCTGGTATCTGAAGTTGAAAATTAAAGCGGAGGTATAAGTAATTATTTTCATATTTGTACGCAGGTTCTCTCTAGTGAAAGGACGTATATATGCTGGTCAGTCAAGTAGCGTATACATTATGAGATTTGATATTTCAGGTTTTTTTTTGTTCTAGTGGTTGTTACAGAGTTCTGGGCTCTTGTTTGTGTTCTGATAACTGTGTTTTGATGACAAGTTTTCAGTGATTCAGTTGTTGGGTGATTCAGAGTTAATGATTGTATTGCAATAGCAATTGTGTTGTATTTATGGATCCAGTCTGAAAATTTATGAAACGTGGTCCCTGGAAGAAAAGAGAAGGTTGTAGCCTTCTGTAGGTCAGCACCTACATACTAGTACATCAACTAGTACAAGCAATGGGGTGTAGCCCTTGCAGGAGAAGCTGGGAGATAGAAGGGTTGGCCTTCTGGGTAACCTGCGTACAGTTAGAGTACCTAGTAAGAAATCTGTAAAAATAAGTTTTCTTATTAAAAGAAGATAGAGATGAATTGCAGCAGGTGGTTTTCACCCACATTGGGTTTCCACCTTATATCATGGTGTTCATGTGTGCTTCTTATGTGTGATGATCTGTTCTATTTTACTGCACCTGTTTACTGTTTATATGGTTAATTATGTTATGATGCACTCATTAAAGATCAGCTAACTGAATCATAAGATTCCTAGATATATGCCAATTGCATTAACCAAAGTTGCATATACATGAAGGTTTCCTTAACTGAAGTAGCATATATGAATCTAAGTATAGAAAGGAAAAGATTATTGATTTGCTAGTACTGATTCACCCCCCGTCTCAGTATTATTTCCAACAATTGGGATCAGTGAAAGTCCTTCAAAAGAAACTTGATCGCTTGAAGGAAGATCTATCATCATGAGCAATCACAAACGAGAGGGATCCATCAAACCACCAATCTTCAATGGGAGCAATTTTGTCTGAAGATAAGAACCACAACATATCTACAATCGCTTGGAACAGATGTTTGGGGAATTGTGGAAGGAGGATACACATATCCATCAGCAACTCCTACAGATACAGTAGATAGAAAGCAATATGAAATCAATGCCAAACTGTTACTATCTTATTGGGAAGTTTGTCACAATTAGAATTTGTCAAGGTCACGCAGTTCAAATCAGTCAAAGAAATATGGGACAAAATCATTCTAAGCTACGAAGGAGATGATCAAGTAAAATGTGCTAAGCTTCAAACTCTCAGAATACAATATGAAACTCTTAATATGCGTAGTAATGAAATCATATCTAATTACTTCCTGTGTATAGATGAGATTGTCAATTATATGAGGAATCTGGGTGAAGAAATTAAGGAAGTTGTCTTAGTTGAGAAATTTTTGAGATCCTTGTCTGCTAAATTTGAATCCAAAGTGTCTACCATAGAAGAAAAGGAGGATCTACATAAAATCACTATGACACAGCTTCATAGAATCTTAACTGCTTTTGAGATGAGAAAAGGAGGACCATCAGGTATGAGAGAAGCCACATTCAAAGTATCAGCAAATGGAAAGGAAAAAATCAATGAATCAGAATACATTTCAGAAGAAGAATACGAGGTAAATTTTGTCAAGAATCTTGAACAGGGATCTAGAAGGTTCAAAGGTAAGCTACCTTTCAAATGTTTTTCATGTGGTAGAGTTGGTCACTACGCTACTAGATGCCCTCATAACAAAGGAAAGATGTCTGAAGAAGGTAATAGAAGTTATTATACTCATGATAAAAGTAATGACTCATCCAATAGTGATGAAGACATTACACTTCTCATGGCATATGAAAATAAGGACGTAGAAACAAAAGAAGTTACCATATTAAAAGAACAACTGGAGACAGTAACGAGAGTAAGGGAGTAGCTACAGGATGTAGTAAAAGATCAGAGCATAACAATTTAGAGACTTGAATCTAAGATCCTCTCTCTAAAAGAAGATCTTAAAGAATCAAAGAAGTGGAATAAAGAAGCTCTTGAAGAACAAGAACATGAAGTACTCGAATTAAGGCAACAAATGGAAGAAGGAAGAAAAGTTGAAGAAAACATAAGGAAGCAATATCTGGAAAAGGAAGAACAACATCAAGTTGAGGTAAATATCTTAAAAGGTAAAATAGAACAAAAGGATAAATTGTTACAATTTCAAGAAAGTACTAAGATTTTGGATGATATTCTTAGTAGTCAAAGATCCCCTGCTATCAAAATTGGTCTTGGTTTTTATGAAACTATCGAAGGTGAATCTAGCTCACAGGGTGAGGAAATGAATTCTAATGCAAAATCTGAAATGATCAATGAAGAGATAAGTGGTCAACCCCAGGAACGACCAAGGAAAGAAATTCTTCAAAGAATATATTTTCCTCCTAACTATGGAAATGATAGTCGGTTATTTCCTCAAATGAATAATGTTGAGTGTTATGTATGTCATAATTTTTGACATATTGCATCTAGATGCAAAAGAAAAATCGGTTAAGACCATCTCACAGAAAGATCATCATATTCCAGGTACTTTAAGGGATATTGTTTTGCTTCCAATATGTTTGGTCACAAATCCATTGACTGTTATAGGAGGAATATGAAACATGTAAGATGTTATGCATGTAACAAGTTTTGACATAAAGTAAGGGAATGTAGGAGCAAAATTCGAACTTCAAAGCAAGAAGATCATACATCATTGAAATTTCAAAAGACAAAATTAGAGACAGAAAGATGTGGCATAACTCAGTTAGCTGACATAATAGACATAGGGAAAATGAAAGTGTAGACCTTCAATATTCCAATTTGCATACACAGATATTATGAAGATAAGTCATGTATATATGTGAGTTATAGGCTACATAGTTGTGTATATGGAGCTCTGAAGAAAAAGCAGCAGAACAGACTCAGGAAATGGTTCGGTGATGGTATATGATGGTTGGCATAGACTCAGGGGGAGCATATGCCTTAAATAATGCATTCTTGGCATTATGATTAGAAGACTTTGGTGATGATTCTTATTGACACATCTTGCTACTAATTATTGATTGACCAAGAGAATGGATTGCAGGTTACAGGTCTGGATGCTAGTGACAGATGCTTATGGTGTAGATCATATGGTGTATGATAGTTGATGATAACTATCATGGTTGTGTTTAGGTCCTTGGTCTTTGTGAGTCATATGATGTATTTTGTTACCCCACTATGCATGGGATGGATGATGTAATGTTTCTTGTTTTTGAGTCATGTATAAACATTTGGTATATCCCCACTTGGTTGGGTGGATGAGTCAAAAATGGTATATTCCCACTTGATTGGGAGATTGATGTATATATAGAGTCATGTTATGCTTTTGCAGACCTTGCGTGTGCTCAGGGGGAGCACAGACAGATTGGTACATCTTGGCATATACAAAGGGGGTTCTCAATCAGAGATTTCAGCAAGTACTCAGGGGTAGTATGGACAGCAGAAGGTATAGCAAGGGAGAGAACTTCTTGGTCTGCCCTTTGCCCTTGATGTCAAAGGGAGAGAGTGACTTGGTGTGGTGGTTGCCATCAAGTCCAAAGGCGGAGATTGTTGGCATTATGATACAGGTGTTGTCCTTGATGGAAACTCACTCAGATGATAGATCATAGTGCAGTAGGTTAAGAGAGAGGTATACACAGGTTAACCTTGATGAAAGTGCATATACACGTGGGTTAGCAAAACAAAAGGCACGTATACGTACACATGTAGGTTCACAGAAGGAAAGGTGCATACATGTTGGAAAACTAAGTTTTGGTCCATGGTATTTGGTCCACGGTATTTTGGTATTGGTCCATGGTATTTGGTCTGAAGTGTTGACCACAAGTATTGGGTCCAAGGTATTGGTTCTATGTGGTTTTGGGCCATGGTATTGAGAGAGGCCTAAACCTATATAAGGAGAATATCATTAGGCCAAGAGGAACAAGTGTGCAAGTGATGAATATTTGATGAAGTGTGAGATCTAGTATGATGGTTATGGGGTTGTGATTCTTTGCTCGATCTGAACCAAGGAGGCACCTATGCGGTTGATAAATGTTGATGGGCTGGGATCATGAAAACTAAAATGCATTATCATTATATGGTATGATCATGAATAGATCTAAATATTGATGCATGTCTTATCCTTTATATATTATGTTCTAGGTATATCTGAAGTTGAAAATTGTAGCGGAGGTATAAGTAATTATTTTCATATCTATACATGGGTTCTCTCTGGTGAAAGAGCGTATACATGCTGGTTTGACACTATCAAGTAGTGTATACATTATGAGATTTGATATTTCAGGTTTTTGTTGGTTCTAGTGGTTGTCGAAGAGTTCTAGGCTCTGTTCTGTGTTCTGGTCACTGTGTTTTGATGACAGGGCTTCAGTGATTCAGTTGTTAGGTGATTCAAAGTTAATGATTGTATTGTAGTAGTGATTGTTTTGTATTTATGGATCTAATCTGAAAATTTATGAAACATTGTCCCTGGAAGAAAAGAGAAGGTTGTAGCCTTCTGTAGGTCAGCACCTACGTACTAGTACATCAGCTGGTACAAGAGCTAAGGGGGTTGTAGCTCCCTTCCAGGAGAAGCTGGAGAACGAGAGAAGGTTGTAGCCTTCTGCGGGTAAAAGCCTACATACTGGTATATGACTTCACTAGTATAGAAATATTGTAAGAATTAGTTTCTTATTAAAAGAAGATAGAGATGAATTGCAACAGGTGGATTTCACCCACATTAGGTTTCCACCTTATATCATGGTGTTCATGTGTGCTTCTTATGTGTGATGATCTGTTCTGTTTTACTGCACCCATTTACTTTTTATATGGTTAATGATGTTCTAATGCACTCATTAAATATCAACTAACTGAATCATAAGATTGTTGGATATACGCTAGTTGCATTAACCACAGTTGCATATACATGCGGGTTGCCTTAACTGAAGTATCATATATGAATCTAAGTATAGAAAAGAAAAGATTATTGATTTGCTAATATTGATTCACCCCCCCCCCCCCCCCTCTCAGTATTATTTCCGACAATGCGTTGGATGGGGAATCTAGTTATGCTTTCAATGGGTGTACATAATTGAAAATTGATTAAATATATAAGGAGATAAGCCAAAAATATGACGAAAAATGTTGTTTTCTTCTTTCACCTCCAAAATTATTTACCCTTGAGGTTGATATCATAATCTTGAATCCTATTGATTCTTTTAAATTTTATTTTGTTAATACATTTTTCATTTTGAGGCCTATTTTTAACCTCAAAATTACCCTAATGAAGCTACAGAAAACCAAGCATTACAAGTGGATGGGGTTTTGACAATAGTTTCATTTAGTGACCAAATATAAGAAAGGAAGCACAAACAAGTTGGCTAACATAATTTCAAGGCCATCCACATCAAATATAATAGCTTAATACCTTTGATGTGCATGTATCCATTCACCCATGATGCATACAAAGAGGCACATTCAAAGGATAAGGTCTTCAAAGAGGCTTTTTATCAATTATAGAGCTAGATTCATGTGCACGATGGTGATTACATAATTGACTACCATCACCAAGATGAGTTACTCTATAGGCTGGATAAGTCATGTGTTCCTAAAGGTGAACGATTGTAGCTAATTAGAGAGGCTCACACCTCCAAGGTGGTAGGACACTTTGGTGTAGGGAAGACAATGGAAAACTTATAGAGGTATGTGTATGGGCCCAATATGTAAGAATAAGTAGCTAGGTTCATAAGAGGATGCATGCTTTGTTGTACCAACAAGCCTAGTAACAAGAAAAAGGTCTATATCATCCCTTGTAACCACTCATCCTTGGGAAAGCATTTCCACGGAAATTGTCATAGGTTTACCAACGAATATGAAGGGGCATGACTACATGTTCATCGTAGTTGACAGGTTTAGCAATATGTGTGTTTTGATGCCCTGTAAAAATACCATAGGTGGTCAAGAAGCAATAAACTTTTTCTTTAGATAAGTTTGGGTTCACTTTGGGATACTAAGGAGCGTCATTTCATATAGGGATATAATATTTCTTAGTTCATTCTAGACTACATTATACGAGAAGATGGAAGTGAATTTGAAAAGGTCTACAACATTCCATCAATAAAAAAAGGGGCAGACAGAAATAGCCAATAAGACTTTGGTGTAGCATTTGAGGGGTTATAATTAGAATTATTCAAATACTTGGGATAGAAATATAGTATATATAAAACATTCATATAACTAAGAAATCCACACTTCTACTGGTAAGTCCCCATTTGAATCTTGTTTTGGCTATTTTCCCCCTTCACCTTTGGATATTGCATATGGGAAGCAAGGAGTGAGGGAGGATATTGTAAGGGATTCCTTAAGGAAAGATAAATTTGTTGAGAATATTAAGTAGATCCATCTATAGATATAAGATACACTATAGAAATCACATGAAAAGTATAATTCCAAACATGATCAACACAGAATAAAGAGGTATTTCAAGGTGGGAGACAAAGTATGGTTATAGTTTAAAAAGGACATACTACATGGTCTTGGTAAGAAAATCAAGCCTCTATGAAATGATCCCTATGAGATACTGGAAGAGGTGGGAAATAACACCTATATACTCAGTCTACCCCATACATGTGAATTTACTCAGTGGTGAATGTGGAGAATTTGAAACTCTATGAACCTTCCATGCTAAATCAAGAAGAGGAACACCTCCTACCTTCTATAGAGAATTTGGTACCAAATGCTCGAGAAAAATTGACAAAGGATACTCTTTTGCATAAAAGGTCCAAAACTTCAAGAAATGAGAAGCATTAAAATTGGAGGATTAGGTTGAAAGGATAAATTCCAAGCAAGGGTAAATGGCACACTCGACAAAAGGTGGGGGGAAATTTCCTCGCCTCATTTAATAGAATATTTTGAGGACAAAAATACTCCCAAAATTTGAATGTGTGATCTATATTGGGTTATTATATTGTGTTTCATCCATCTCAATGCTTTTAGGGTGGAAAAAAGTGGAGGAATCAACTCACATGGCCATTTTTACAAGTGGGACCTAGTTTGGCAACTTGTGGTTTGAAACCTTTTCGGAGTAATTTGAGGCATCAAATGGTGTTTTTCATAGGTGAAAAAAATTTATTTAATGTCAACACACTTATATGTTATTCTACACGTATATACCTTTTAAATAGTGCAAGAAACACCTCAATTAGAGTCTATATCTAAAATTATGCCACTTGTAAGTTGACCTTCCTATTTTGACCACCATAATTCGAGAGGATGCCATTTCAGTCCCCATTATTCAGGGAAAATTGGATAGCCACATGATCATGATGAAAATGACTCTAGAAGAGTCAATATTGTAACTCTAATTAAAATTTTAAGGGTTCAAACCTAATCACTAGTAGGCTATTGGGTTGTGCTATAACTAGGTCACTAGGAGGAAAAGTGGTTCCATTATATTAGAGTGAATTTTGTTCCATTTATGAGAAAAGTAGATGAAAATGGATAGGGAGAGAGTAGACAATGAAAACAAATAAGATTTGTGCACTCTACTATCTTATGGGCCATGTGCCTCACTTATTTATACTTGCATCCATTTTCCATTCAAAGAAAGAGAGTAGAGAAACCTCACCTTCTAGTTGGATTTTCTCCTAAAAGGGTTTCCCAAGGTAAATCATGTTGTTATTATGGTTGTGAGTGATTGTATTTTTTATATTCTTTATCTTCTACATTTTATATATTGCATGCATGAAATTGTAACTTAATAAATCCATAATTCTAAGGAAAAATAATATGCATAGCATATATTCTTATTTTTACATATAATTTTGTTAGATCTATTATGATCAAATGTATAATGGAGAATAGACATTAGTTTATAGATCACTCTTGCACCACAAAGGAAGAAGGGTTCCTTCTTTGAGAGCCAGAGGAACTACCTCCCAAATTTCCATGAAAATACAAAGAATGGAGTAGAGGGTGTGAAAGTATTGTACATTATACATTTCCAAGATATAAAGGAACTAGCAAAAGAAAATTCAATGTTTGTTTTCCCATTTGGATTTCCTGGGTAATCACTATGTTAATGGTGTTTTAAATTGTTTGATGAGTTGTGTTAATTTTTGTATATGAGTTGTTGGTTGTTCCTATGTATTTTAAATTATAGTTTGAGTTATTTTGATGGTATGAATATTCATTCTATGTTGTAGCTATGAGTTTTACTTCATGTTTTCATTCTCCCTTAGCCATTAAACAATCCGAACATCTATTTATTCTACTATGTTCATTCATTTCTATGATTAGTTATATATGGTAGCCATTACATACATCTTGCACTATTGTAAAAGGATTCTAATTCTATTGTTTCGAGTGTATTGACTATTGGGAGAAGAAACAAGAGTTTCCTTATATTCCCATGACTTCCAAACACTGTTTTTTCACAATAAATATTGAATACTTCCTACATCCATATTAGAAACCATATGCGACATTTTCATCCTGGCCATGGTCATACAAATTTAATGAAGGTGAGTTGGAGGTTGCATGTATGTTGTATAGGTCATACACTACTTGCAATTCCTTGTCTATCCACAAGAGGCCATGCAATTATTTTCCAACACACAAAGAGTTCCTATGGATGATTGCTAGTTGGAAATATTATTGGTTGATGTGTTGTAATTGATGTGAAAGGAAGACATTTGTATGGTTATTGTATCATTGCATGTGTTATCATTATTGATTTATTTAGAAGGTATCTTGGTGTTTCAATAATATCAAATGACTCGCATTGTGAAAATGATGTGAGTTTGTATGTGATGAGAATCTGCTTAATGGATTCCAAAGGAAAGAAAGAAAAAGGGATTAAACCTTGAACTTCTCTAGGCCATATCATAAACTCCAAATTTCATATCTATGAGGAGTAACACAAAAATTTTGGGTGCATGGAGGAAAACCTAAATTTTTGTAAGATGTGTACGTTGGAAGGTAGTCATATGCAGATCTCACAGTAGCAGTTAATCAATGGCCTACAAGGCCCCTAAGTTGCACGATATTTAATCCCATCCCACATGTTAACCAATGCACAAGTTTGAAGGAATAGTATGTAGCTCGTGAAATCCAATGGTTCACATCGAGTGTCCCCCCCCGAGTGGTTGATAGTTAAAAAGTAGAGGGGATCCACAATTATGATTCATAAGAAACCACAAATGGCTTTGTTTCATTGATCAGTGTTGGAGATTGAGCAGAAGCCACCCACCACCACCACCCCCCCACCCCATGCCATCCTCCTCCCGCCCCCCCACTTTCCCCAAGTACAAAACCACTATGAGAGGGTCTGCAAAACAGGTGGTGTTCAAAAAAATGGTTTTTGTGATTAAACGAGCCAAATATTGTAGGTTTCCATGTGGTGCATAGGTGGAGTAGAGTTGGTGCATAGGTGGGGTATAGATAGAAAATATGTTGGATCAATAATTATGTGGACACATGTGGCAAAAAAAATGAAAAAATTTAACAAGTGACATGACCCTTGGCCTCTCAATCCATCAAGGCTCAAGGCATAGGGACGACTACGCAAGAGTCTCTTATCAATGGCCAAGATCTGAGACCCGAGAAACAAATGGTTGATCCATCAATCGACGACATCAAGAAATAGGATATATTTGTAGCAATTGTAAGTTTGTCTTGGTATCAATAGCTTGGGAAAGTCTTATCGTGGTGAAGGTCTTAGAACCATTGAGAGCCAAGATTCAAAATCCTATCTTAGGATTTGTTAGTTGCCTGTGGCAGAGATGTGAAAATGGGAAAATGTGAGGAAAAAAGTGTTGTAAATATGATCATATCAGGAAAAAGAAGTCAGATCAGGAAGTGTTGTGGTGAAATGGATTGTGGCTGAAGATATCGAGCTCCAAGATCTCATGCACTCTATCTTTGGAATCAGTGACATGTGAATGCATGAGGGAAGTAGTGTTAAATGGTTGAAGTTGAGAACCTTTTGGTATAATGGGAAATTTCCATCAAGCAATGGGCGAAAGGCCTTATTGCCTTATGGCTAGCTCCCTTAGTCCCAACCCTCACTCATATGCATGAAATGTTGTAAATCCCTAGTGCTAAGGGCTACAAAATTTGGGGTTTGGCACATGGTTTTGATTGTGATCTTGGTAATCAAATCACCAAGGGTGGTAAAAACATCATGTATGCCCTAATTAATCCCTTCATGTTCAACTATAAATAAGCCATTACTATGTTCTTTTTTATATCAATTAATCGACTCATTAAGAATAAATTTTGTGGTATTGAATGAAAGAAAAAGGGTTGATTTTTCTAAAGAAAGAATTTATTTTTTTGTTCTAGGACTGGAATGTTGTGAACGTGAAGATGAAATCTAAAGAAGATGTATAAGTTGTGCGCATTGTGTCGCATATCTGAATTGAAATGTGGGTTGATATACATTTGTGAGCTATTATATAGGTTTTTATATATAGTATTTCAAGGATCCATGTGAACATGATGATGGGTGTGAGAGTTGAGGTGTGGTAGTGATTGTGGAAATCTACACAGGAGATTACCAAGTGAAAATTGAGCTGATGAATGTGAGTCAAATATACAGGTAAATGATTTAATGTGAGAATGAAGACCAAATAATACATTGAGTATGCACAACAAAATTTTTCCAAATGACTACATGAATTATTTTTGTGTGAAGTTTGTGATATTAATATGAAGTATATGAGATTTGAGGAAGATCGGAATATGCCAAGAGAACAAAGTTTAAATTTCAAGAAGTTTAAATTACGTTAGTGGATCCAATTTGAAATTGTTATGAAAGATAGGTCCACGGTGAGAGGATGGATCCTATAGCAAGTGGGTGTTTTCAAATCTAAGGAATTTGGTGTTTCCTTCTAGTTGGTGCTAATAAATAATTGTATATGTAGGTTGGTGCCTAAAAATTTTGTAAGTTGGTGCTTACAAATGTTGGAGCCTACAATTATTATTTGTAGGTTGGTGATTATAGAGGATTTATGTACTAAAATATGGTTGTAATAAATTTTAGATTGTTTACAAGTATTTCTTCTTCAAGACATTAACTTACACTTTGATGTCCATACTCCTACAAGTGGATGACTAATTGTTATGAATTTAAATATATAGCATTTAATTGAAATATTATTTAAATAAATAAATAATTAATTATAATCAATTAATTAACAATTAATTAGTTAAATGAAGAAACATTAGTCCCCAAAGGACATGCCTCTCTAATTAGGCAGGGCCAGTCAACTCCTATTAAAGGAGCACCGCCTCAGTCTTTTAATCATCATTCAAATTTTATCAATTAATAATATATATTACATTCAAAAATCATCTCGTGTATCTCTTACAGTGTTTTAGAAATTTCAAAATATTATTGCTAACAATGGTATCAGAGCCAGACTCCTTCTGGTAACACCCACGATAGCCTGTTGGTTGTAAGGCCCTATGGGCCTCCTATCCCCCACTTATTTTGTTGTTTCACTGTTGTAGATCAAACAGGCTTGCGTCCGCAGCTTTCCAGGTTCAGTGGCATGAAGGAATGGTCAGTGGTGTGACAACTTGCATCTACAGGGTTTTTCTTGTGTCGCAAAGGTGACGTTTGTGGGTTTGGTCATAGAGTAGCGTTACATTGTGAGTAGTGCTACTCTGTGGTAGAACAGTCTACCACCATCCCTGTAGTCAGTCATTGATCTCAGCACGTGGGCATTCGGTGCGGGTTGCGTGGCCGTACGTCGTAGATAAGCTGCAGGGGTGTGGGAGCCATTAAAACTCAGACGTATGTCCACGATCAACACGATCATTGGCTTGGTTCTATCTATAGAAGCCACTGCACAAAAGCAAGCCAACTGCAACCACGACATGACCACAATCAGCGGTCCTGAATATAGCCAACCAATGAAAGCAAGTAATTCACGTTTCATAAATATTTTTTTTATAAACTTTATAATTATAGATTTAACTAGATATATAGATAGAAAGATAGATAGATAGATAGATAGATAGATATTAAAAAAAAATAAGTCTTCAAGAAAAAAACAAAATAAAATGGCGACCAACAACAATGACGATATGAAAAAAATTCAAGAGGACATCAACAAGCTGAATAAATGTTTAGATATTGTCAAGAAGTCAATAAGTAGGACTAGATGGCCCACGATAGCTCTTACTTAAAAAACTTGATGAGTCGGGGCTTCGGAGAGACTGATCCACCTTCAGCTACTTAGAGTCCCAAGACTCTGAAAGGTGAGACTTCTCTAGAGCATGAGTTTCTGAGGCATGAGAAGAAGAAAAAACCACAAATTCACTTCAAAGGAAGCCAATATTATACTAAATCTTCCGAAAAGAACCATATTAAAATCAAAAATGAATTACCTAAGTATGATGGTAAGAAATTTAAAGGTGTTGTCATATGGGTGAATAAGATGGACGCCCTTTTTTTAGAAAACCCTCCACTCGGTGAGCAATAAAGAATCATGACTGCATCCAACTACTTAGAAGAAGAAGCATATGATGGTTTTTGTGGTGGTTGTCTAAATGTATGGGTTGTTCGTTCAACTGGAAAAACTTTAAAAACGTCTTGCTAAAAAGGTTTCGGGAGGAGGAGGAGGAGGAGGATGTCTACGAGAGATTTGTTCACCTAAAATAAAAAAGGATCAGTGAGTGAATACACTCACAAATGGGAAGCATTAGTAGTAAGGAAAAGAGGGTAGAAGCTACTAAAAATGTATCATTGTGGTCTTAAAGATTACATTCATGAAGAATTAAAATTGCATAAACCCAAAACCATTGAGGAGTCCAGACACACAGCCATAATTATTGAGTGGAAATATAAACTTCACAAAGTACCATATGCCAGTAACGATAGAACTAACAACTATTCCAAGGGGAAGGTAGGTAAACCCTCATCAAAGAATACTAGCAAGTACGTTCCACCACCATTCCGAAATGAAGGAAAACAACAATCTAATGTCGAAAGGAAAAAGGATGGAAAATGATGGAAGTGTGGAAACAAGTATTACGCAGGACACAAGTGCACAACTCAAAAATTGTACGACTGTGAAGCTAAACAAGAAGAGGAATCTTCAGAAGATAGCTATGACGAAGAGGACAATGAAGAAAATGCAAACCCTAGTCCAGAATCAGAAGAATATATTCCATGAATTTCCTTAGCAACCATCACAAGGATAGCTCAACCAAAGACATAGAAGCTTAAAGTTCACATCAATAAGCAAAGTGTTATCGTTTTAGTAGACTCGAGAAGTACGCACAACTTTGTAGATGTCAATGTTGTGAAAATACTAAACATCTTTTCTTACCCAGTAGTAGATTTAAAAGTTATGGTAGCAGATGTAAAACGTACAGATGGAGTAGGTAAGTGCCATAAGATTAAGTTGCAATTAAGGGACTATGCAATGGAGTCCAATTTTTATACAGTTCCCCTAGGAGGAGTAGATGTTATTTTGGGTGTACAATGGTTAAGAACACTAGGCACATATTCAGAAAATCACATAAAGAATTTCATTAAACTCAAATGGGATGGAAGGAAATAAAAGTTGTTCGAGTTTCAGGCACCACCAACTCAAGTCATGTATGCTCAATAGATGAAGAAACTTATTCGCAAGGGGGCACCAACATTTGTCACACAATGTCAACAGTTGGAATTATTATCGACACAAGGGACTCATTAATCATCAGAGATTTCATCCTTGATTTAGAAATACGAGAAGGTTTTTCAACATCTACCAATGAAGTTACCCCTAGAGAGACAAATTGAACACATTATTGAAGTCAAACCAGACTCAACACCAGTGAATTTTAAGCCATATTGTTATCCCCATCACCACAAGATATAAATAGAACGCTTAATACAAGACCTCCTGAAGAATGGAATCATTACGAAGAGTAGAAATCCATATGCTTCACCCGTAGTATTGGTCAGGAAGAAGGATGGATCCTTTCGATTATGTATAGATTACAAAGATTTAAACAAAATCACTATTAAGCATAAGTCTTTTATTCCATTCATTGATCAAATTCTAGATCAACTACATGGTGCATAATATTTTTCCAAGTTAGATCTAAGATCAGGCTTCTACCAAATACGAGTAAGGTTAGAAGACATCGAAAAGACAACATTCAAGACTCATTAAGGGCATTAATAATTCAAGGTCATGCCATTTGGACTACAAATGCACCAACCACCTTCCAAGCAACCATGAACAAACTCTTTCAACCTTATTTATGGAAGTTTGTATTAGTTTTCTTTGATGATATTCTAGACTATAGTAAGACGTGGAAAGAACATCTCATACATCTAGAAGAAGTATTGTCTATTTTGGAAAGGAACCAGTTTTATGCCAAGCTATCAAAATGTATATTTGGGCAAAAGGAAGTTGAATACCTAGGGCATATTATATCGAGGTAAGGAGTCCAAGTGGACCCCAACAAAATCAAGGCAATCAAATAATGGCCCAAACCCAAGAATGTATCCAAGCTTAATGGATTTTTAGGTTTAACAAGGTATTATAGAAGATTTATAAACAATTATGCACATATAATAGTACCCCTAACCAATTTGTTAAAGAAGAATTATTTTCAGTGGAATGGCCAAGGAGACAAGTGTTTTGAGAAATTAAAGGAAGTGATGTCAACCACACCAGTACTCACAACTCCTGACTTCTCCAAACCGTTCGTAGTCGAATGTGATTCTTCTGGGTTTGGAATTGGAGTTGTATTAATGCAGGACAACCACCCTATAACATTTGAGAGCAAGAAACTTAATAAATGAGAAGGCTTAAAATCAACATACCAAAAGGAGATTCTCACCATCATACACGCTTTGACGAAGTGGCGCCAATATTTGCTTGGAAGTAAATTTTCAATCCGAACCGAACACAACAGTTTTTAATTATTACTTCAACAAAAGACATTATCAACAGAACAACAGAAGTGGATGGAGAATGTGTCATCTTTCGATTTAGAAATACTACACAAGAAGGGAAAGGAGAATATCATAGTTGATGCACTCTCACATAAGGATGACGACCACAAAACATGTGTCACCATGATAGTTGTTCTGAAATGGTTGGATGAAATACGAACCGAATATGCCAAGGATAAAGATTGTGACTCCATGATCAACAATATATGTCTATATACCAACTTCAAGTGGAAAAATGACATCTTATGGTACAAGGGTATAATTTACCTAACACCCACATCCAAATTTAAGGTGAAAATACTAAAAGAGTCTCACAATTTGCCAGTAGTCGGACATGTCAGATTCTACAAGACTTACTAGAACATCTGACAATCATTTTATTGGAAGGGTATGAGAAAGGAAATTCAAAAATATGTTGCAGAATATGATATTTTCCAAATGAAAAAAAACAAAAATGTTCCAACTCTAGGATTGCTACACCCATTACACATTCTAAATCAGAAGTGGGAGGAGATTTCAATGGAATTTATTAAACGAATACCTGCATCTTATGAAAAGGATAAAATATATGTAGTAGTTGATAGGCTCACTAAATATGCTCACTTTATGGCTATTAAAAATACTAACACAACTAAACAAATCGTTGATGTGTTTTGTAAAAATATTTACAAACTACACGAGTTTCCTAAGGTCATTGTCAACGATAGAGAAGTAAGGTTTAAGGGAAGATTTTGGAAGGAATTATGCCACCAAGTAGGAATATCCCTCAACATGAGTTCAGCCTATCACCCCCAAACTAATGGGAAAATCGAAATTGTTAATAAATGCTTGGAAACATATAGTCATTGTTTTGTCACAGATAAACAAAATAGATGGACCCAGTGGCTACACTTGGCAGAATGGTGGTATAGTACCACGTACCCCACATCAGGTAAGATGACACCCTTCCAAGACTTATATGGTTACGAGCCACCGAGGTGGAAATACTTTTCACTCCTTGATTCTAGGGTACCAGTAGTTAAATACCACCTAGGAGATAGTCAAAGAATCATCAACTTACTAAAATAAAACCTAACAATGGCTCGTAATAGAATGAAACAACAAGTCGACAAACACTGCTCTAAAAGAAAGTTTGGGGAGGGAGATTGGGTCTTTGTTTGACTCCAACCTTATAATAAACTATCACTAAAATATCAAGGGAAGAATAAATTATCACCTAAATATTATGGGTCGTATCAGATAATCAAAAAAATAAGTAGCGTAGCTTATGGCTTAAAGTTACCTAATAATTTTTGAATCCATAATACCTTTCATGTATAAAGTCTCAAGGGAGTATTTGGGAAAAAACAAATAGCACAAACAGAAATACCAGAGACCAATGAAGAAGGAAGAATAGTCCTCGAACCTGAATGTATATTCGCTACCTGAAAAAAGGTTTTACGATCCAAGACAATAAAGGAATACCTCATCAAATGGAAGAGGTTACCAAAGGAAGACTCATCTTGGGAATCAAAATGCTTTCTTTGTCAACACCCATACCTACCTATGCTTTGAGTACAAGGCATCTTAAGGGGAAGGAAATGTTATGAATTTAAATTTATAACATTTAATCAAAATATTAAAATATTATTTAAGTAGATAATTAATTAATTATAATAAATTAATTAACAATTAATTAGTTAAATAAAGAGACATTAGTCCCCAAAGGACATGTCTCCTTGATTAGGCATGGCTATACATCTCCTATTAAAGGAGCACCGCCTCAGCCTTGTAATCATCATTCAAATTTTATCAATTAATAATATATATTACATTTAGAAATCATCTGGTGTATCTCTTATAATTAATTAGAAATTTCGAAATATTATTGCTAACACTAATATGTGATGTGAAATTTGTTTGAAGATTAACAAAGTGAATTGTTTTTAAAAGTAATGAATACTAATTCACCCACGCCTCTCAATATTTCCAATAATTGGTATTAGAGCTAGGTTCCTTTAGGATCAATTTAACAGTTGGAAGTACGATCACAAGGGACCATGGTTGAATAGGTTGGCTATGTAGCAGATGAACCAAAATTATTGGATAGATCAAATTATGCAATTTGGAAGGTAAGAATGGAATTTTATTTAATGGTTCTTTACTTGGATGGATGGGAATTTGTGGTAGATGGAAGGCAGAATAATCAGTATAATACAAAATCCATGAAGGCAATCTTGAGTGCACTATCAAAATTAGATTCTAATAAGTAATTCATTGTGAGACTATGAAACAAATATGGCATAAGCTGTGGGACATATATGGAGGTAAAAGTGAAGAAATAAAAGATAATTAGAAGAAGAATAAGAGGAATAAAAAGAAGTCATATCATAAAGAAAAAGATCCCAAAGAATAAAAAAGATTGAAGACAATAACTGCTCAAATATTGAAGCAGATGATGGATCAAATCCTCTTGTCATGAATGCCAAAGCATCTTATCATCAAAATAATAATTTATCTTCATAAAATGAAGCTAAATGGGAAGTATATGTAAAAGAGGCATAATCCATTTCAAAACGTAAGCTTCCATTCTACTGTAATTATTATAAACAAAGTCATTTAGACTCTTACTACCCATTATCAATTTTTGAAAGAAATGATGATGAAAACATTATCTAATCATGGATGATCAAGTTATTGATCAACAAAGTGAAGACAAACAAACAGAAAATTTATATTTAGAAGAAGAAATTGAAGGTAAGGTAGATCTTCAAGGTGAGTTCATTCCTACCATACAAGAGATAAAGACATTCATAATTCAAAACAAAGTGCAGAGTGAACTATTGCATGGATTTGAAGAAAATATCATGAAATATAGAAAATGGTCATCATCCTAACTCAATTAGAAGAAGCAAAGAAAATTCCAAAAGTGGTCACTAACTAGATGAAAGAATAGGAAGGACAATGTGAAAATATAGAAGCTGAGATTTTGTATTTGAGAAATAAATCTTGAAAAAAAATGATGATCAACTAAGTTTTAGAAAAAGTTCTAAAACCTTAGATATTATACTCAGCAACAAGACATCCCCTTGTATTAAAATGGGCATTTTTTATCATGAAGTTGTTAAAGGAGAATCAAGTTCAAAAACAACAAATAATGAAGAATCAAAAATTTGTGCCAATGTTCATAAAGAAACCCATGAACAATTAATCAGAGAAAAAAATCAACCACACAAATAGTAGTAGAGTATTCATGTTACCAGCCATGCAAATAGTAAGAAATAAGGTGAGGATCAATAAAAACAAAATCAGATCAATCTCACATAAATCAACAAAGGAAGAAAGTAACAGATGTTTGAACTCCGTCAAGAAAGAAACCAAGGCAAGTCTAGAAGATCAATTCCTCTAAGAGGGAATATAATATCCAAGTACCAAAGTTTCTTTAATGGATATTATTTATTTTTCATAATTTTGGGCACAAGGAAATCAACTATAGATCAAGGAAAAATAAATGACCCTATCAGACCTCCAGAAGAAAAATTGTTGGAAATCACATTAAAGGTTCTAATGACTACAACAGTAGAAATCATAATCCATTCACCTCCTATTTAAATTACAGTAACAAATACTACAAGTGCCAAAAATTTGGCAATATAGAGCAAATTTGTAAAAGTAGCTTGAAATGTATACCTCAAAAAATCAAGGAAGAAAATATTATTTGCAGACATAGAGAAAATTTCACAATGGTATGGAAAATAAAGTGAGAGAAATAGGAGGTATGTGGTCTAGCTTTGTGTGTCCAAAATACATATAATTCATGGTACATTGGGAGTGGATTCTCTCATCATATGACGAGAGATAAAAGTAAACCTAAATCTTTGAAGGAAGTGAAAGAAGGTAATGTCACTCTTCGAAATAATGTATCAGTAAAAGTAATTGTAGAAGGCAAAATTCATCTTGATAATGGAGACACAAAAACTCCATTTTTCTCTTATATAGGGTTAAACCACAATAATTTCAGTGTAGGTCCAATGATTTCTCAAGTATATGAATTTTCATTCAATTCAAAGGAATGTGAATTAAGAAAACAAGGTTTAGGAAAGTTGGTAGCAAGAGAAATCAGGGTTCTAAACAATGTGTATGTTCTCAGCAAGATTAAAAAGAAGAAAGATAACTCTATGAGGAAAATATCCTTAAAAACTCATGTATGAATGAAAGTGTAGCTTCAAGTGAAGCAACATTAATGGACCATGGTGGTCCTACTCCTCAGGAAGTCACTTTTGATGTTCTTCTAGTATGTATACAAAAGGACCAAGTTAGCGAAGAACAAAACAAGAAGATCCATTGGTGGATCTAAATGCTCAAGTATAAATTGTTGATGAAAGATTCTTCAAATATATACAAATTTTAATTATCTAAGGTAGGTGAAGAAACAAAATCATGGATTATGCAATATGATCCAAAAAACCTTTTTGGTTGGAAACAATGGAATAGTTAAGATTCTTGACTTTTGTATTATCAAGATGTTAAAGGAAACAATAATGAGCCTTGAAGGTCCCCTGATGCCCATGTTATTTATGAACCAAAGTGTTGCTTAGGTTTGACATGACATGTACAAGAATGGAACTTCTACTATAGGATGATCAACTAGTATGTTTTAATCTGCATAGGAAGCAAACAAACACAATTGGTACTTACAAAAAAATGAGCCACTAGTGAAGATGAACAAGTCACCTATGAATTCTTGATTGATTATAGAGCAAGAAATAAAATAAGAAGAATGATTGATCAATAGCCATCATTATAGAAGCAAAGGAATGGTCCAAAAGAGTCATCCTTATTTGCTAATATATGGCAATATCAGCAGAGCAAGGAACAAGATGAGGAGAGTAGTCCATTAATGAAACCTACAAAAGGTCCATCATGCTTACTACCAGGTTTAAATATGATTGAGAACATTAGAAGGATCGTGTTACTGATCAAAGGATGATATTGTTATCAAGAAGAATTATAGTGTTGATTGTGTTACAAACTAAAAAAATTCCAAGCATAGGAGAAACTATCTTCAAAAATAGAGTAGAAGAAATAATATTGATGCACCCACCAGTAAAAATGATCTTATGAGTTGATTCCTCCAATTTTTCCATTCTGAAAACATCAAGATGGATGAAAAATAGTATAATGATCCAGTCTGAATAATCCAATTTGCCTTGTGGTTCATATTAATATGTCTATAACATTAAATGAAAGCATGTGGTTATTAAAATGGTTAGAGTGGTTGTTGATACATTACCCACATTCCTTCAAAAAGAATGTCAAATAGGTGAGAGAATTAACAAGAGAAATAGGTAGAGGACTCTGGCATAATTCTATCTAAAGACCATTATAAGGTTATTGGCTCACTAACTATCAAATGAGGAGAACATTTTCCTCCCATCGATTACCCATTTTTGATGGGAAACTATCACCTCAAGAGTTTGTTGGGTGAATACAAGCCCATACCAATAGACATCAATCGGATAATTGGCATACCTTCTGGTCGAATCAGTGATATGAATTACCCAAATATTTTGCATTAACATTAGACTTGCTTCAACCTCTAGCCTAATGTTTTCCTTTAAATAGTAGTCTTTACATCAATTCAACAAGATTTTAACGATGCTAAAATTATGATGTCAATATTATGCCAAAGAGCGAGAAGGCCCTTGCATCAACTCACCTTTCTTATATTTATTTAGCTTCATGGTAGCTATATTTTCCCTCCAAATTGCAAGTTGAAAATAGCAACAAGAAATGTTAAAAATAGAATCCATAAATTCCAATTTAATTTGTCCTTGAATTAAATTGTAAATTAAAATTGTAATTCTTTTCTCATAGCAACTTGTAATAGTTAACTAAGTTAAGTTGACTTAGTTAACTTATGAATTTTGAGTTGGAAGTCTATCTGGAGTCATGTAAGTGTGATCCCTAAGTTTTAGGGGTCCAAATTGATTTTAATTGTGAGTGGTAATTAGATAACTTAGTTTACTGAGTTATGTTCAATTAAATTAGTTCCAAACTGTTTGTGGAACTAATAGAGAGTTAACAGTTAGTTAGTGCACTAGGTATGCTGAAGATTCCCTCATCAAAAACTCATGCATGTTGATTCTGAGAAAAACCTAGTTCAGACTAGAGTGTAGGGACAATTTACTATCATTTGTATGATTCACTGAGTTGTATAGATCATGCATGCAATCAGGAACTAGACCTAGATTGGATTACACAGTTTTGAAAGCAATAGATTCCCATTAATATGGGTTATTCAGCCATAGGAAGTCAGCAAGGAAATAGGGGCTCGAAGAGCTACCAAATTAGTTAAGTGTTGGCCAATAGCTTGCTTGTGAGCTGAGAGAGTTGAACATACTTGTGCAGAATTGTTCTAGTGAGAACAAGATTTGTATCTTCACTCACATTTATGAGTTAATGAAACACAGATAGGTGAGGTTGTTAGCAGTGGTTTTCCCCAAAAAACTTAGTGTGTTATGTGTCATTGATATATCTTCTTCTTGTTCGTATTGTTTTCATCGACCTATTCGCTTCTGCTGGTTGAATGTAGAAGTAGATTATTGTCCTATGCTTCAGTAAATTGCATGAGCTTGTGAATCTATAGGATTTTCTACATGGTATCGAAGCAAGATATTTTTTCGGGCCACGAGTTTTACAGAGAAGATCTGAAATGATTTTGTGTAAAATTTTCAGCAATAAATACCAGGTCTATATTCCTTATGAAAAAATACCCAAATTCAAAAAAATAATCGTCCGAATCAGAATTCGGATGAGGGAGATATTGCTGATTTAAAATCAGCTCATTTTTCAAAAAAAATTGTGATGGGGAATATAGATCTCTTTAGTGATTTTGAGGAGAAATACCTCAAGCAGAGAATAGAGTTTGGAGATGACGAGAGGTATGGAGATATCGGGATCAGTATGGTTACCTTTTAGAGGGAGTCTGGCTCCCCTCTCAGGATCACAGAAGTGATGTATGTTCCAGGACTAAAGAAGAATTTTGATTTAGTCGTGGTATTAGAAGACCGTGGCTATGATGTGATTTTTAGTAAGGGAAAGGTGAAACATATCAGTGCATGGATCAATAATTTGTATGCTCTTGAGGTACAAGATTCATGCAAAGCCTTGAGGAGCAAGGCAAAGGTTAGAGACTTGGTGGTTGAGAGGGAGAGTAAATTACCTCTCAACATGCAGCCCCAGAAGAATCTTGTGAAGCAACTTCAAGAAGTTGTGGAGAAGCCACAATTTGAGAATATGAGAGGAGACCAAGTGGATATTTCCACTCAAATAGAGAAGAAGCGTTCTCAGAAGCAATCACAGAAAATTGTGGAGCAACCATAATTGGAGAAGTTGAGAGGAGACCGAGTGGAGGCATCCACTCATGTAGAGACCTCCAGTAGGGGGAAATTTCAAGCCAAGTGGGCAAAGGGATCACATGCAGCCATACCTCTAGGTGTGACGTGGGCGATATGAAGTGATAGTCCCAAGAGGGCCAAATTTGGGTAGGTTCCATTGAGAGGTTTTATCTCATGGATCGTACTTTACTACGGGAGCCCAAAGAACATAGTAGCGGGAGGAATCAATGGTTGTTGATGCAGTAAAAGATTAGAGTGATAGAGGCTAGAGCAGTCAAATACTGAAGAGCACAGAGAAGGGTTGAAAATCGTGCATAAAGGTAGAGTCAGTAGAAGCGTATAGTTTTTCATTCAACAGAGGCAATAGCAGTCAGAGACTTTGATGACAGATGCATCATAATGATTCAGGTTTGATGTTTTTTTTGTTTCTTGATGTGTTGTAGCAAAAACACTATAGATAAATGTTACATACATAACATTCCAAAGGTTAAGTATCGGGATCGAGTTGAATTCCTTTCTTGTTGAGAGGGAGTGTTGAAAATAGCAACAAGAAATGTTAAAAATAGAATCCATAAATTCCAAATTAATTTGTCCTTAAATTAAACAGTGAATTAAAATTGTAATTATTTTCTCATAGAAACTTGTAGTAGTTAACTATGTTAAGTTGACCTAGTTAACTTAGGAATTTCAAGTTGGAAGTTTATCTAGAGTCATGTAAGTGTGATCCCTAAGTTTTAGGGGTCCAAATTGATTTTAATTGTGAGTTGTAATTAGATAACTCAGTTTACTGAGTTATGTTCAGTTAAATTAGTTCCAAACTATTTGTGGAACTAATAGAAAGCTAACAGTCACTTAGTGCACTAGGCATACTGAAGATTCCCTCATCAGAAACTCATGCATGTCGATTCTGAGAAAAACCTAGTTGAGACTAGAGTGTAGGGACAGTGTACTATCAGTTGTATGATTCATTGAGTTCTATTTATCATGCATGCAATCAGGAACTGGACCTAGATTGGACTGCAAAGTTTTGGAAGCACCAGATACCCATTAATATGGGTTATCTAGACATAGGAATTAAGAAAGGAAATAGGTGCTTGGAGACCTACTGTTATCGGTAAATCTAGTGTCCATTTAGAGCTACTAGTCCCACTAAGATGGGTAGCTATCTTAGAAACAAACAAACTAAAGTTACTTTCATTTTCCTTTATGAGAAATAGATGGGAGAGAAGCAGAGAGTACCAACCTCAATCTTTCGCTTGGCTCCTTTCTTGTTTCTTCTCCCCTTTGACAGATATTTGTCGCTCCTTCCTTGCTTACCCCATTTCAAAGAGCACCTGTAAAGTCAAAGCAGCATAATATATTCAAAGTAGAGAGATCTACAATCATAACCAATATAGGACCAGATATTTATTCACCACACAAATTCATATATCATCAAACTTACAAGAATGTGGAGGAAAACATAAATAGCTTTATTGATAGAAAGAGTAGAAGAGAGGATTACAACCCATAGATCTGACCTAGCGTCATCCTCCTAGCATGAAAGCCCTTCTTCACCTCATGAAAAGCATAGATCATCCAACACTATGATATTCCACCAAGAAACCAACAGCACTTCCTTACAAAATACAAGATTTTAGCCTCTGGATCTCTGGGATGAGGGATCCATATATAGATGTTTGCAAGGGGGTGAGTCAGCTTATGGGATTTTGATAAGTGTCCTCTCTCCGATAGTTCTTGGTTCCACTTGGAGATTCATGATCTCTTACTCATCCTTGGGTGAATTTAGAGAGGCAAGTGTCACAGGAGAAGCTTCTGGAAGATTCCATGATCATCCACCTTGCAAATTGTCTCTGCCATTTGTCTACTCTCACCCATCGCACCCTAAAGAAGGGCTTTTCAGTATGAATCGCACTTTTTGCATGTGGCAAGTGAGATGCATCGCACCCTTAGCACTGAGTAGTCTGTATGGTCCAGTTTTGACCATTTTTGAGCAATTTTCCATGGAGAACATTTGGGAGATGATGTAATCACCTGACCTTGTTCCTTTAGGGTGTGAAACAACACTTTTAGGGACTCAGAAGCCCTTGTTTTATGGACATATATGATTGGGGTTGCAGTGCCCAAATATGTCTATAACAGTTGCCCCCTAAAGCATGAGTTCATAAATATTTTGATGTCGGGTGAAATGCTTTATCATGAGGATCCAAGATTTTTCGAACTGGAAGGCGACCTGTAATAAGATACAATACAATACATTATCTTCATAATATTTTCATGATCTAGCTGAGGTGGGCATTCCCATGCTCAACTTTATAAATTCATTTTCATGTACATAGGATAGACAACCGTCTGTGTGGCAAACTGATGATTCTGACAGAGCCATCATCCTTAGATTTGGATGATCATCTGTGTAGCAATGATGTACATTTGATGTCTTTATTTTCCTGAATATATCGCAGCCTGGGTGGATGAAACTAGATCTGGGGTCTTCAAACTCGTTCAATATTCGCCCAAAGTACAAGTTGATCCATGTGAAAAGATGTTCTGGATTCGAACATGGAAAGACATCGCCTGATTACCAGCCAATGATGTAAGTTGTTAATAGGCGCGAGAGAAATCACCGATAATGATGATGACCCTCAAGGTATGATAGTACAATTCACGTGGTGTGAAAATTGGACTTAGCATTGAACACCACGCAAAATATTTCGGTCGAAGGCCATTGATGTAAACCTGTCGCCGGAAGTGAGAAACTTTCCATTGAGGCATACAAGCTTCAAAGTACTGAAAGGGTTGTTCCTAGGTCGACTTCTTGGATAATGAGTTATCATTGATAAGAAGTTACCTGTTGTAGGAGGGCCTTAATGAATCCCACATCTATGACACGGAACAGAGCAAATGATTTTTTGGAGGTGAAAACGATCTGATGATACATGGTTCAGGGTGGCAGTCATGAAAGAATGAAGGGTTAAGGTTTTGCAGTGGATGAGACACAAGCTGGGTTGGTGAATTCTTTGAGTGACTTCTCTTGAACATATCGGCGACACTGAAATGGATTGGTAGCGTTAACCCCAAAAATGGATGGTACGGTGGACCAATGGTAATATGACCGGTGAACGAAATAACCCAACCTGACTCAATCATGGTGATGGAGTGAAAGTGTCATGTTCAAGAGCGACTTGCTACCAATAAAGTTTCTTCAAGCTTTCTTCCCAATTTTTCCCCAGTCATTACTGACCAGTACCTCTTTATTTTTGTCAAGCTTGAGGAGGATAACGTATGCTTGTTCTATAATTTTCCCTTCGGGCAAACCCGTCGCTATTCTTTAACGAGCCTAGCGACAGTGAAACTCATTCTTGTCTATATGGACAAGTTTGTCGCTATTGGTTTTAACAAGTTTAACAACAAAGATAACCTAGTCCTTTTTCAATTTTAGAGAGTCTTAAAAGGGACAGAAAGGAAACTCTAGTAATCATTTTTCGTCATATAATTCCTTAAGTCCGAAAAAGTATAAAATAATACGAAAGGGATGAATTTTCGATAGTTTTAACGAGTTGAACAAGACAAGCGCTCGATCTTTTTATGTAATAATCCCTCAGGTCCAAAAAGATTAAAATATAGAGGAGGGATAACACTTCCGATAGCTTTAACGAGCTGGAGAGGCCAATTGCTTGGCAATCTTTTCATATTTTATGAGTCAGATGAAAAGAGCTTAAAGGAGACTCATTTTTTGAGGAACGAGTGATATTTTCGGGTAGCAGCTTGTTCCAGGTAAGGTTTGGAATTTTCCAATCACGACAGTGTTACGAGGATGGCTAACAGAATCGCTCATCGCACTATTCCTCAAAATGGTAAACAATCTAATGGAGGCGTATGATCGGCTAAAATAGAGTGGAGGTGATGGTATGAATGCGACCAAGGCTCAAAAGCTGATGATAATGCATTCACAATGGTTATTTACTGGAGATTGGTTCATATTTTAATGAGCTTAAACTCTGGTGGAACATATGTTCATTGCTTTGGTTTAATTTTTAACGATCTTGAACTTTGCGTAAAACTACTCATGCCAGTCGTATAATAAGGATGTCTCATCGATAGGTTCAATTTTTAGGGAGCTTGCACCATTCGAAACTTTTCTCCGAATCCATGCAAAAAGGTTTGCATGCCCCCAGGTATAATGAAGTATATTTTCTAGGTTACCCTTCAATTTACAGACAAAACATTTGTTCTATTGGGAAAGGCCTACCTTTTAACGTACAAAGTAGAGTTTCCAGGTTACCCTTCAATTTGCAGACAAAGCACTTGCTCTATCAGGAAAGGCATACCTTTTGATGGAGGTATCTTATTCCAGTCTAATCCCATTTTCCTAAACAGACGAGTGTGTCAGACTAGTCATATTCCTATGCAAAAACTTACCTTATACCTAGGGTTCTTCTGTCGAAGCAGACCAGGGTGCATGCCCCCTAGGTTTCAGTCACAATCACCGAACTACTCGTGCTTGTTAGGTGGACAGGCTGGAGATTGATGAATCATTCCTTGCATGAAAAGACCAGTTAGGGATGGAATTTGACTATTAGCTATGTGTGAGCCGGGGAATGAAATCTATTCTATGAGCTGGACCACTCTGCCTTCATGCCGAAAACACATTACTCGAAAGAGTGAGGAGACAATGGCTCCCATGCTATAAATATAGTCACGCCCAAGGAGTAGATTGTAATCTAGAGGTCTTTGGACTACCATTACATTTAGATAAACGGTTTTCCCTCTCAAAATTATAGGCAAATTTGGAATGATCCCTAATGATCGACTGGTTCCTTTGTCGAAGCTTATAAGATTTCACATCTTAGGTAGAAGCGATGGCGAACCAATCACTTTCCAAGCAGTTGAGGAAAGGATACTCACAGAAGCCCCTTCATCTATGATAGTACCGACCATGACCATTCTGTAAGCTTGTACAATGATTCGGAATGGTACATTAGATGGTAGACGGAGCCTTCCTAGTAGATTCCAATCAAAAGAAACAACTAGGTTGCTCAAAGGTGGGACCGAATAAACGGCCGAATACGACTCTGACGAACTTCCTTCCTGTGGTAAAGGAACAGATAGATTGCCCCCATATTCATCGAGTCTGTGTTTACGAAAAGAATTTGAATGGTGTCGTTCTCATTCTCTTCGGTGACTGTATTATCTAAAGATGGACCTTCCGAAGACAAGACTGGGTCGACTACCGTCTCAACCTGATGAATTTGGTCCAGTGTGGACTCAGAGGGTTTATCTTCAATGGTAGATACTTCAACTGACCACAAAGGTGTGTCAGTCGGATTTTCAACTAGCAATGGACTCGGCAAGAGTTTCTTGTAGCCAGGAGGAAGCCGTAGTGGTGAAGCATGACGGTTATCTAAGACTCTTCTAGCTTCGTCCAGGAAGGGCCAATGGTGGACGGCATGATCGCCTTCACACAGTCTGCAAGGAAATTTATATTTTCCTTTCTGCCCAGAGACTTCACTTTCACTAGTTGACTGTGTACTCTCAACATGATCGTTAGAGGTTGACGACACCGGATTGTGCAAACGAGGAGACCAATCCCTTAAGATCTGAGGGATGCAAGAAAAATCTCGATGATAGTGGTCTCCTTTGCAAATGACACATGGAGATTTAGGTTTGGATGGTGCAGTGTGTGGCTTTTCTCTAGATGATGCATGGTTGCCCCTTTTTGCCTTTGGCTCCTTCTTCTTCTTCTCCTTCTCTTTCCCTTTCTTCTTGTTCTTAGTTACTTGGTTTTTAGCTTTACCAGCTTCACCAAGTGAAGAGGAAGGAGAGGAGGGAGAAACAAACGAAGCAGAAGGTTGGGGGGTAACCCTAGTATCATCTAGTTGCTAACTTGATTTTTCAGGAATCACGGTGCTTTGAATGATAGAGGTCGAGAAGAGCCATATTGGCAAGCCAATTGTCATTCTTGGAAGGGACAATGTGACCATATGAGGTGCACCAACATCTCCCCAAGAGGAGAAAGGACTAGGATTTCCCCCAAGGGGAAATCCTTGGTTGGTGAACTCCATTTTCTCAACCTAAGACCAACAAGGGAACAATGACGTTATTTCGATTAAAATAAATTTTATGAGGCTTTGACACAACTTTCTTTTTCAATTTTTAAGAGTCGAGAAAAAGCTAAAGATGACTCTAGTCACCTTCAATTTTTAATGAGCCTGAAGTGACAAGTGCTCAGATGGACCTTTTCTTTTAAGGAGTCTGAAAAGGAACGAA